>CAUYQG010030069.1:0-32107 GCA_963574415.1 Tarsius wallacei | reverse complement strand
GATTATTTGTCCTTAAATCCCCAGAGCCATGCTTAGGACACAGAAAAGAATGCACTTGATCCCGGAGCACCTGAGTCGAGGCAGTTGTGCGGCCAGCATCGTGCCAGGTTTGGTTCTGTGGTGCTGTCTCACTGGTGAGGCCAAGAAGCCGGTGAGTCCCGTGCCCTGTCAAACCTGCAGCTCTCAGCCTCCCGCCACCATGGAGTACCTCATCAGTATCCAGGGACCCGACTATGTCCTTGTCACCTCCAACCAGGAGCCACCAGCAATATTGTCCAGATGAAGGACAATCACAACAAGATGTTTAAGATGAGTGAAAAAAATCTTACTCCTATGTGTTGGAGAGGCTAGAGACACTGTACAGTTTGCAGAATATATTCAGAAAAATGTGCAACTTTATAAGATGTGAAATGGATATGAATTGTCTCCCACAGCAGCAGCTAATTTAACACGCCGAAGCTTGCGTGACTGTCTTCGGAGCTGGACCCCATATCATGTGAACCTCCTCCTGGCTGGCTACGATGAGCATGAGGGACCAGTGCTCTACTACATGGACTATCTAGCAGCCTTAGCCAAGGCTCCTTTTGCAGCCCGTGGCTATGGTGCCTTCCTGACTCTCAGTATCCTGGACTGAAACTATACACATACTATCTCACGTGAGAGGTCAGTAGTGCTTCTTAGCAAATGTCTGGAGGAGCTCCAGAAATGCTTCTTCCTGAATCTGCCGACCTTCAGTGTTCAAATTATTGACAAGAATGGCATCCATGACCTGGACAACATTTCCTTCCCCAAACAGGGATTGTAACATCACGCCCTTCCTCTCATTTGCCAGGGAACTTTTATTGATGGGTGCCTTTAATTGTTTCTACTCTTTTGGTATGTACTTTTGATAGATGGTTAATTCAGAATAAAGCCAAACGTGGATAAATTGGAAAAAAAACAAAGAATGCACTTTTATTGTCGGTGAATAAATAAATGAAAGAATGAACACATGAATGAAACAAGTAAAGACCAAGGAGGCAGAAAAGTGTACTAATTAGTAAGCATCAAGACCAACTAGAAAGAAAAGAGGTTGTCCACAATCAAAAATTGATAGTGGACAAGCATTTTCAGCAGAAGCTTGGGACAGGCAATGATAGAGAATCTGGTATGTCTTCCAAGAGATCATCTTGCTCTAACAGAAACAAAACTAGCAATCTTTCATTCTGTGAAATAAAGGTGGTCCCCAACCTAATGATGATTCGACTTATGATTTTTCAACTTTACAATGGTATGCATTCATTAGAACCTGCACTTCAAATTTTGAATTCTGATTTTTTTTTCCAGGCTAGCGGGATGTACTCTGATAACTCTCTCTTGCAATGCTGGCAGCAGCAGTTCCCAGCTAGCCAAGTGATTTACAAGGGTAAACACCCAATGCTCTACAGCAGACTGTATTGTCAGATGATTTGTCCAATGGTTAGCTAATGTAAATGACTGAGCATGTCTAAAGGAGGCTGGGAAAAGCTATGATGTTCAGTAAATTGTCATATTAATCACATTTTCAACTTACAATATTTTCAACTTTACCAGGATATAACCCCATCCTAAGTCAAGGAGCACCTACCTGTACTGCACACCAATTTTTAAAACTATATTTACTAAAATATCATTAAAATGTTGTCATTTAGTAGATATGATGAAAATATATACATACAGTATAATTATAAAAAAAGCAAAAGAGAAGAAAATGTACCAAAATGTTAACAGTAGCTATATTTAGATAATGGAACTCATGCTCAAGAGAGTTGGTCCTTCCAGATTCTAGATGCATCCAGGCATGGTCTGAGACTGAGAGAGTGAGTCTTCTCCCTCAAGCCTGAACCCTACCATCTGGAGGTTTTCACAAGTCTCTGGAGACAGGTCCTGGATCACCTGACTGGCCCCTCTCAGGGCGGGCTCCTTGGAGAGTTGGCCTAGACCCCAAAGGGCTTTTTCATCCAATTCACAGCAGAGCCCGTCTGGGACCTCGTAAGCTGAGGTTATAATGTTTTCCTTGAAGAAGTCTATTTCAATAGTTCAGAGATTAGATAAAAGGGCCAGAGGCACACTGTTGTTAACTATAGGAAAATGAAGGGTCAAAGGGGAAAGAGATTTTTGCAAAAATTAAAGAACTCAGTAACTAACTAGATATAGGAGATGACAGAGGGAAGAGTTAAAAGTTTCTAACCTAGAAGCCAAATACAAGAAGTGACAGCAGCAACATAAATGAAAGCTCGAAGAAGGAGCAGGTCAGAAAAGAAGAGCATAACTTCAACATTTGACATGTTCACTTTCAGATTCCCATCCAGTGATATATACAAGCAGAACTATGTCACAAGCAATTGTAGGTCTAGGAAAGAACTCATAAGGTCAATGATGCTGGTGTCACCGGAGATGACAGACAGCAGTCACTAGGTGGGGAGGATGACCAAACATCAGGGGTAAAAACCATGTAGAAGGTAGAAATACGACTGTCACACAGGTATAACAGGTAGGCAGGACTTCAAAAGAAGAGTGTTTGCCTGCTTGAGTAATGGTGACAGAACAATAAACTTAAAGTGGTAGCAAAAAGCAAAAACTATGCTGACCTCTTTTCTGCCTTATGAATCAGAGGGAATTTGCCTACAAGTCACAAGTACCATTAAAATGCTTGACTTAACTTCTTATACATTTCAATTTTGACTATGTAATAAATTAGTTAACTTCCTATACGTTTCAATTTTGACTATGTAATAAATTAGAACTAAATAACTATATTGCATAGCATTTTACCACCTGCAAAGCTTTTCAAATACATGATCTCATCTGAGCTCCACAACAGCCACACGTGGTAACAATCTACAATCTCCATCTTATGGATGAGGAAACAGGAATAGAAAGTAATGCTGTGATTTGCAAAGAGATGTCACAAACTGGAAACTAGGAGGCAGGGCCAGGATGGATCCCTGGCCCTAGAGACTGAACTGAAGTAAGCTGAGTCTACACCGTTCCCATCAGAGGTTAGGTACTGTAATGTGGTTTGTCTTTACTTCACTTACAGGGGTTCTTTCATAGTATAAAAAAAAATGATTTGCAAGTTTATTCAATGGATTATAGTCACTTTCTCTGAGAAAAGTCAATTTTACATTTAGAATGTTATGTATTTTTACCCACTGTTCATGAAAAAGTAAGGAAAAGAGGTAAAAAAGCAAAACAGGGAGCTGAATAAAAATATCAAGAGAGATTGGAGTTCCTCATACCTTCTTTTTCTTTCTATATCAATTCAGTGTACAGCCATTAGGTGGAGCTGACAAAGGCAGAGGCTGTGCTGGGGGAAGGTAAGAGGCTACCTCAGGAAGTGTATCAGAGCCTATCCAAGAGGGAGAGATGTCAGAACACAAGCAAGATGAGGAAGGCCTCTATATGGGAGGGTAACTCAACATGGGTTATCAGTGCCAGAGAGACCAAGAGGGGAGGGTGGCCATAAAGAGTGGTTTGGCATGAAGTGTCAGAGTCTGAACAGGGTAAGAGCGTCCACCAAGGCAGGTAGCCCAGCACTGGGTCTCAGAGCCCAAGAAGAGTGAGAAGAGCATCTCTACATGGGACAGCCAGCATAGGGTGTCAGAACCGGAGTACAATGTGGTAGGCATCTGCATGAAGGGGCAGCCTGGCGTGGGGCATCCACACTAGACAGGAGAGCATAAACGGGGTAAAGGAGACACCATGTCCAAGCAGTAGGATGGCCCTGTGAGGTTTCAGAAGAGTTTCCCTACTGGGTGCTGAAACCCTGGAAGGATGAGGAGGGCGTTCCTGTAGAGAGGCAGCAAGATGCTGAGCACAGGAGGTCAAGAGAGATGAAAGTTTGAAGAGGATCCAGAAATTTACACAGCCTCAAAGAACCTCCTCACATAATGCACATTAACTACAAAGGAGAAAAATATCTTTACAGTGAAGAAACCCAGCAGACTGATCAGACTTAACTGATCAAAGTTAACATCACCAATAATGGGACAAATCTAAGTCAGGTGCCACTTGATAAAATGCATTGAGAGGAAAAAAGCGTCACTTTTGAAGACACTCCTGCCAAAGATGTATAACTTGAATCTACTCATGAGAAAACATCAGAGAAATCCAAATCAAGGGACAATCACTCAAATAACTAGCTTGTACTCTTCAAAAATGTCAACAATACAAAGGCAAAGAAAGAGAGAGAAACTGGTCCAGATGAAAAAAAATCTTAAAGAGATGTTTCAAACTGGATCCTTTTACCATAAAGGACATTATGGGAATAACATGAATGAGGTCTGAAGATTTGGTGAAAGTAATGCTAACTGTTAATTCCCTGTTGTGTGATGGCTGTGTTGTAGTTTTGTGGGAGAAAAATTTTATAGGAAATATACACTACTAAAGGATTTGGGAATTATGGGGCATCAGGTAAAAAACTTACTACCTAATGGCTCAGAAGAAAAAAAGTTTTTTGCACTGTTCTTAGAACTTTTCTGTAAATTTTCTTTGTCTTTTTATCTAAGTTTATTTCTGAAACAAAAAGAAGATTAAAGAGACAGACTGTTCTGCAATATAAGAATATATAGCTCCCACAAAAAAACTGCAAGAGAATGGAAGGACTACATGGAACATGACTCACTAACCATGCTGAGATATGTTTTCCCTGATTGTGAAATAAGGGTCGGTTTTTTAAGAACGTCAGTGGCAGGACCAAAAAAGATCCTGACAAAGTGTCCTTAAAAAAAAAATGTTTATGTTAAACAAGGAACATTTATTTTAAAAGCTAAAAAAAGAAAGAACATTCATATGTAATTATATTAATAAATATTCTCTATGTAGAAAAAATATTTAAAGTTGACTCAGAGACTTAGAATATCATGTCTCTGGTGTCTTAAGTACTGTATGTCTTAGACAACATTCAGCCTTTATCATTCTGCTATTCACATACTACCCTATTTCTAACTAAAAAAGAATAGCCTAGTTTCCCTTCATAGTATTTTTAAATGTCTATAAATAGCATTTTTAAATATCTATAAAGTATCCAACACCTATCTCAGAAAACTAGAACTGGACAAGATTTACCTCAAACACATAAAGAACATCAATAGAAAAAATCATACAGGTAATATCATACTTAATGACTGAAAGACTCAATTCTTTCTCCTTAAGATCAGGAACAAGGCAAGGATGTCCACTATTACCACTCATATTCAACAAAGTATGGGAAAGTAAAGTCAGCAGAATGAAGAAAAAAATAATAATAATAAAATGCATACAGATCAGAAACAAACAAAAAACTGTTTCTATTTGCAGATAACCTGATTGTCTATAGAAAATTACAAGAAATTTATGACCAAAAAAACTCTTAGAACTAATGAGTTCTGCAAGGTCACAGAATATAAGGCTGACATACAAAAATCAATTACCTTGTTAGTATACTAACAACTAATAAGTGAAAGTGAAATTTAAAAAGGAAATGCCACTTACAATTACACTTCTTTACTCAAAAAAAAAAAAGAAATATTAGGTATATTTAAATATTTAAAGGATCTATATGCTGAAAATTATGAAATTTTGTTGAAAGAAAATAAAGTCTTTCCACGTTATTGGAAGGACTTAACAAGTTCATGGATAAAAAGACTCAACAAAGTAAAGACGTCAATTCTTCCAAAATTGATCTTTAACATAATTCCTGTTAAAATTCCAGCAAGATTTTGGTAGATATAAACAAAATTGTTCTAAAATTTACATGGAAAGGGAAAGTCCCTAAAGTAGCCCAAGACATTTCTGAAAAGAATAAAGTGTGAGAAATCAGTCTACCTGACATCATATAACTATACTAATCAAGACATTGTGGTCAGATGTAACCAAGGGAGATTCTCTCAAAAATCATAAATAAGAACAGCAGACTGGTTAACTAAGGAACTGAACCTACTGCAGAAGTAGTTAGGTCTTCAATACTCACATCCTGCAGAGTATGATTGTAGATAAAAAACTATTTTGAGTTTCTAATTCTCCCCTTTTCTAAGGGAGAGGATTTACTGTAGTTATGCCATTCCCTATTCACTGTAGTTTCTGGTGTGCTGGGAGCACAAATTTTCTCTCTTAGCTCTAGGTCACCAGAAGACAACAAGCTACAACCAGACCTCATAGAGAAAACCATGCATCAAGCAGACATCCTGGACTATGAGGTAGATGCAGTGATATATGATAACAAGTAGCATCTCCCTGGTGGAAGTGGTGACTGAATTCCCTGTACAACGTACTCATAAGAACATGGGTATATTTGGATTTTAGCTAGTCAAAGGGGTGGATTTTGCAGCAAGTCCAGTATGTATTTCCAAACTCCTTCTCTCTTCCCCATCTACACCAGAGGCTAGAAAAGCTAACTCACTTTCACAGCCTTCCTTCTAGTTAGAGGTGGCCATGTGAAACAGTTTGGCCTTAAGTCTTGAGAGGAATTCTGATGTACTGCAAGGCTTCCAGGAAGGCTTTTGGTTCCCTGGTAAAAATAAAGAAAGATGCTGCTGCTGATTCATGCCTCTTGCTGTTGCTTCCAACAAAAATGTAATACCTCGAACAGGAGCAGCCATCTTGCAACCAGAAAGAAAAGGCCAAGAAAATTACAGACCAGTAATTGACATTATTGAGTGGCAGATGACTACCTTCAAAATTCTTCTCAGAAGAAGAAACCCTTATTAGTTCAAGTCACTGTCGATTAGGTGCTCTGTTACATACAATGAAAAGCATCTCTATGTAGTTTATTAATACATTTTAAAATACTATCAGTGATTCAATGTTGCACAAATACTACCAATAACAATTGATACTTCTAGAGCCTTTTAGTACTTCCATAAAATGTTTTCATTTGATATTACAAGTTATACATCCCCACATATTACTTCACTTAGACCTCAGTTCCTTTCTCTCATTCAGCATGTATTTCTGAGTTGCCTACTATGTGTCAAGTGCGCTTGTAGATGCTGGGGAAACAGAAGGTGATCAAGATTTAGTCAATGTCCCTGCTTCTATTCATACAACTTTCTAGCAGGAAGCTTAATTGCAAAATGAGATAGATGAGAGATATCTCTCCTAACACCAACATTTAGGAATCAATGAAGCCAGGTTATGCATACAGCATAGACATCAAAAAAAAGCAGCAATGAAGGAAGGGATCTTCTGAATGATGAGACTAACTCGTGAGTCAAGGAAGAAAAAAAACGTAACAAGTAAAGTTAGAAGAAAATAATTAAAAATAAAAGAAGTAGGACTAAAGTATACTCATTCACTTTCTTGCACCTCCACAACCAAAGTAACTGCAGCAAAGAAAATATAGATCCTATATCAGAATTGAATAGCTGGGGCTGGGGAGAACACAAGAAAGGCAAGTCTCAGAGACAGGGCTATTGTTATAAGCCTAAGCTGGTAAGAAAGGCTGGTAAATTAAAATTGGTCAAAGAGATGCAAAGATTCCCAATTGCAGTTTTATATTATAGACTCTAAATTTTTTTTAGATAACAGTCTACATTTTCTTTTAAGTTGACATTTTTAATCTTCACTACAGCAAAATCTTTATATTGAGTTCTACCCAGAAGCAATTCATTGATTGTAAATGCCTTACTTCCACTTAACCCCATAGGGAAAATAGATCTAAATATTACAAATCACTTAAGAGGATTAAAATACGCAGAACGCATTTGAGCCAAATAGTCTAAATGCTTATTAAACTGTACCTTACAGCATATATTGACTTTTTATATACTACTATAAAAACTGACTCATCAGAAAGTACTAATTTTCAGGGGTTTTTCATAACAAAAGATACTAAAAAAGTTTCAATTACTTTAGTGAATTCCACATATTTCCCTGGTGAGAACTACAGGAACCATATGAAATTAACATTCACCTTGGCATTCCTGTTCAACTCACCATTGCCAAAAAAGTAAATGGATATATACTGACTACCAGTTTAACTTACATCACCAATAAATTTTTCTCTAATGGCCTTTTTATATTTGATAGATAAAAGAACCCAGGTAAATTATTTGAGAGCTATAGAATATATTCAAATGAAGTTTGCTGAAATGAACTAGACTATGTAAGATTAGAATCACAAAAAAAGGTATTAGTCTCATCTACAGTTTACTCTTAGAAAAAACTATACCCTTAGGAAAAAAAATAGACTACTCAGAAAACAGATAAAGAGAGAAGGTGAGAATATTTTATTAGCCATAATCACTTGACCTATGGAGACAGAATTTTGTTTCAACAATATCATTATTACAAAGAAGATATTCCTATGTCATGGCCTACCCTAATACCAGTTGTTGTTGTAAATATAGTACATTTGTTATAGCTGGATTTTGAGAAATGACACCAACATGCGGAGAAGGTTAGATTATGCGTCCTTTATTGACGCTGGCGATCAAGAGCGGACTAGTGTCCAAAGAACTCTCAGCCCTGAACAGAGTGAGTAGTGGGTTTTTAAAGGTAAACATCACATAAGCTGTACAGTTTGATTGATATTTCTTGGCAAACCATATGATTAGTAAGGGGTATGATGGTTTCAGAATTTATGCAACTAGGGGGTTTCCAATCACAAAGGGGCACAGGAATGTGAGTGTGTGGTATGATTACGAGAAGGTTGCATAAGTGGTCATTTCTAGGCTAAGATGGAAAATCTGTTACAAAATGGAGTTACTTACTCATGTCAAGCAAGCTATTTCAGCAGGCTATTATAGGTTTTGCAGATAGATATTTCACATTCAATTAAGCAAGCAAAACTTGGCTTCCATACACTCTGAAGGTATTTGATGCTATAAAGTATTAATTACAAAAACTTATGTAAAGCATGTGAGTAGCAAGCAATCTTAATACAATTTAAAATGTTTCTCGGCCAGGCATGGTGGCTCAAGCCTGCAATCTCAGCACTTTGGGAGACCAACGTTAGAGAACTGCTTGAGTCCAGGGGTTTGAGACCAGCCTGGGCAACTTGGTGAGACCTCGTCTCTACGATACATCAAAAAATTAGCCAGGCATGGTGGCGTGTGCCTGTGGTTCCAGCTACTTGTAAGGCTGAGGCAGAAGGATCGCCTGAGCCCAGTAGGTCGAGGCTGCAATGGCCATGAGCGTGCCACTGCACTCCAGCCTAGGCGACAGAGTGAGACTTTGACTCTTAAAAAAATGCTTCTCAGTGTTCATGTCTCAGGTTTTTTCCCCAGTGCTCCTTTATTTGTAAAAATGGATGGCTTTAAATTAATTCTACCCTCAGGTTTAATCTATAAGATCACAGCCCAGTCTCATATGAGCTTGTGTGGCTCAGGGTGGCAGCAGAGTGTTAAGAAAGCATTAAGGTGAAGAGAAGCAGGGACCTGATACATTCAAGGCAGGATTTTCACACTGTATATATAGGATGAAGCAGTGGCTCCACTTCTGTTATCTACCTAGCTTGTCCCAGAGTCAAAAGCAAAGATTACAAGGAGCATCTTCGGGGGGGGGGGGGGGGGAACTTTGCAAAAAAAAGAAAAAAGTATATATATAAAATCTAATGTTTCTTTAACTAATGATGGGAATGGTATGACTAATGATGAATGGTATGGTAGTGGCTGTCTCCAGGGATCTCAGTTCTAAATACTGCAACTCCACTGTTTAAAAAAAAAAAAAAAAGTGTAAGTCTCTACCAAAAACTGACCAGCCATCTCTTTTTATAACTTTCATAGTTTCTTGTCCTTGCAGTCACTCCAAACTACCAAATGTGTATTCATAAACTTTGAAAACAAATTCCTTGAATTAAGTAGTAAACTCTCCCAAATTGCATAAGATCTAGTATCAACAAAAGAACTCCACAATAAGCTGCATGTCAAAGATTTAACTTTCAAATGAAATACATAAATAATAAACCAATATTCCTAAAACAACAACAATATAACCACAGCTATCATTTATTGAGCATATTTTTTGTGCCAGGGTCTAAGAGATTTATATGCACAAATTCATTCAATCCTCATAAAAATTCAGCAAGGCAGGTATGTTGACTATCCCCATTTTACAGATGAGTCTGATCTTAAGTAACTTGGCCAAGGCCACATATTACCAAATGGTGAAACACTGACTTGGACTTAGCAGTTTGCCTCCAGACTCTGCAACCTTAATCACCACCTGTTAAATGCACCCAAAAGCATACCAAAATAGCTCAATAAGAAAATAAAAGCCTATCTCACATAGTGCTACTTTTCTTTATGTCAGGTATCATGGCTTAGGAAACCAACAAATTTCCCCTATTAAATAACTACCCCCCACTTTGATTTACTTTGTAAAACATATAGCAAGCATCTTGCACTGTATAAATATGCTTTATTTATACCTCTTCTGTAAACTATACCAATAAGATTTTATTTTAACAAGGTCTGAACATGTTTGGGAAAAGTATGGGATCAGATTTTATAATCTTTAAAGCACTGAATAGCTGAAGTACTACAAAATAAGTCTAAGAAGGCAGGCTATGTTATATCATAACATATCCTATTTGCCATATCACAAATGGATCAGTTAATAAACATGTTAGTTTACTTTCTTTGCTTAAAAAGTCAGTGTATATACTCATTATCTTAAGAGTCTTTCAAAAATTATCATTCTTCTCAAATAAGGGTATATTTTAACAAAGCTTTAGTTAAGCTCTTTCTCTACGGTTACTAAAAAAAATGAATAGACTTTCTGCAACAACCAATTTGACTAGGACAATTTGTTTGAAGAGAAGTATGCTTGTTTTCCCCTGGAAATACAAAGGTTTATATTTCATTACCTTACTAGCAAAATACTTTAAATATATTATAGATCTTTCTTTCCAAAAAAATCCATTCAAAAAAATATAATTAGTTACCATAAATATGCTTAGGCACAAAAACATCTTATTGAGAAAAATCTGGCAAAGAAAGTGGTCTCCCTTTTTTTGAGACTACTGGGGGGGGGGGAAATCAGTGTGTTAGTTTCTGGCTTCAATTAATAGCCAATTAAGTTCCTTCATATATTAAATGAGAGAGTTGACTAGATGACAGCTAAGGCAACAATTAGATATTAAATAGTAAATTTCAGGAGGCAGTAAGGTAAAGTGGAAAGGGCCCTGGGAGAAAAAAAAAAGTTGGTAAAATAAAAGATGGCAGAATAATACAGAATCACTGAGTCTAACTTTCTCTAAACCCAATAAACTCAACAAAAAAAATAAAATTAGCAAAGAAAAACATCATAAGTGTTCCAGATAGGGAAGGACCCCAAACTCAACACATAACTTTTAGAAAATGTCATCTGGAAGCAGAATAAACAAAACTAAAAGCAAAATATTTCAGTAATCAACCCAATGCTATTCTCCATTCCCTTCATCTCGATTATCCAGTCAAACTCAGAAAGCAATACTGTGAGAAATGTGAATGAATAAAATTTTCAAATGTTTCACTGGTTTTTTTAAAAAGGCATAGAATTTCAAAAATACAAGTAAGCTATTAGGAAATACAGTACCCATGAACACTTTGGAGCAAAAAGGAAAGACATGGATATTAAAAATTAATAGCCCATATAAGAATAAAAATAATTCAGGAATGGAGAAGCCCTTATATGATAAAACTAAGAGCGAACATTGAGTCTATCTAAATAACCCAGGCTCAACAAAAGAAAAGGTATCTGTTATAGAACTGCCATAAACTTTAAAAATGTTTTTAAAATCACTTAAATAGTAGGAGTTGCAATGAATTAGAGTTGGAGACATCAGTAAGAACTCATGTTTAACTTCATATAGATACACATAAATATACATATGTATATGTATATGAGTTACTATATGCACATATGTCCTTTCTCTGCCATTGAGAGGGTCTAAAACAAATGGTGCCCCAGTAGTAACAAGCACACCTCTCACCCAGGTATTGGTTTATAATATCAGTCAGTTCCCAATAAAAGGAACCAGGGCTTCCTGGAGAAATGGCTGATTCTATGACTGAGACTGGAAATGTCTAAGATGAGCCTGGAGGAACTTGTAGGGCCAAAAAGTGTTCAAAAAAAAAAATGGATGAGGGTATGTCTAAGGGACATAGGTGTGACTGACGGGGCAATCTCTCAATACCCAAAGCTAGAACAATTTGAGTAACAAAATAAACAAAGAAGTAATGAATTATATCCTAGAGTACGAAATAAATGTATCCATAGTGATAAAAAACTATTGAATAAATTAATCAATGCAGAAGAGACAAATCTTCTCTGTAGAAGAATTTTAAATAAACTTTGTAAACACTCCACTCTAAAGGAGGGGTAGCATAACTCCCCATTCCTCAAATATAGGCTCACATCATGGCTTCCTTCCAAAGAGTCCAGTATGGAAATGAAAGGAAAAAGAGTAACTTTACAGTGGAAAAACCTGACAAACAATACTTCAGTCAGGTTTAAAGTTGACATCAACAGTCATAAATCATGTTGATAGTATATACCAATGGTATGATGTGATGAAAATGACACTTTACCTGTGTGGTCTTCCTCCCAATAACCCATACCCCAGATGAATCAAGAGAAAAACATTACACATATTCCAAGAGAAGTATGCCCTACAATATCTAATAACCAGTAGTCCTTAAAAATGTCAAGGTAATCAATAACAAAGAAAGTCTGCAAAACTGTCGGTCACAGCAGGAGGAGCCTAAGGAGACATGACAAGTAAATGTAATATAGTATCCTGGATTGCACCCTGGAACAGATGGGGACATTACATAAAAACAAAAAAAAATGTAAATAAACTATGAACTTTAATAATAATGAAGTAATATTGGTTAATTAATTGTAACAAACATACCATACTAATATAAGATGTAAATAATAGGAGAAACTATGAGGGAAAGGGAGACACATATACAAATGCTATTCAATTTTTCTTTAGAACTAAATTCTTCAAAAAAACAAAACCTACTAATAGAAAAAAAAAATCATCTATTATGAAGTCTGAAGTTCCCTTCCAAAAAAAAAAACATGAGTTAGACAGACAGGGAATATGGGCACAATAAATAAATGTGCTGGTTTTCTCATCTTTCATGAATTCAGTAGATATATTGAAAGTTGAAAAGAGCTTTGTACTCAGAAATGCAGCTTCAAATCCTCACTATATCGAATAATAGATATGCATTATTAGCAAAGAAATTTAACCTCTAGAGTCTCACTTTTCTCATTTACCTCATGGGGGTAATATTTATGTAGTAGATTTGTTGTGAAGATTAAAGATAATATATGCTGCGTCGCTACAAGGACATATCCAGCACACCATGGAAACTCAGCAAATGGCTCAAACATTTTAATTCTTTAAAAATTCATTAAGAATCTAGAATAATTATTTTCAATAATTACAAACTCGGTCATTCCAATAGAATGTTAAGTTTATAAAAACAAAAAGTCTTTTAGCTATCTTAGATATATATTGCCTGATTACTATTATTTCAGATTTCATCATTTCTTTTCAAAAGATTGAGGAGTCTTTTTTTCCCCCACAAATATAAGGTATGGTTTTGTATATGTGGAAAATAAGGTTTTGCAACCAAACTTCCTTTTGCCCATTTAGCAAGCACATACAAACTAATAATAGGGCTGAGAACCTACCAAAAGGAAACTGAGAAATTCTGTCTAAACATGGAAAAGCTGAGTTTATGTAAACAGATTTGCCTATATTGAACAAAAGGAACTAAAGAAGATCCCAACAGTTTATTCAATTTAAAGAAGAGAAGTAAGCTAGCTTTCCATTAAAATCATTCATTAAAAGACTGTGCTGTAAACCTTTCTAAGTCAGCTGAACATATACAGAAATTAGGGGAATATTTAAGAGCTGAAGTAGACTACAGAAACTTCATTACAGTTCAGTCAAATGACTGGCTACTAAAAACCAGTGAAACTCACAAACAAGTGCCTTATCAGATCTTTTTTGGAACTGCAGGGCTCTGGAAGACCTAACCAGTCAACCATCTATTGGGACACACAAGATTGTAACAAGGCATATAAACGTATTAAAATTGGAAAAAAATCAAAAGATTGTAGATTTGTTCACAAAAGAATTATCATTCAAATTGAATATACAAATTGTGCAAATGATAACTGAAATCTATATCCATTTTATATTGCTGCAAAGTATTTGCTGAATACTAAGGCTACTGGGTGAAAATGATTTCTCATTTTCTTCTAATTTATATATAAAACTGTACATATATATCACATACAACACATTTTGAAGTATATATACATTGTGAAATGACTACATCTAGCTACTTGATGCATTACTTCACATTGCTACCATTTTTGTGGTAAGCATACTTTATATCCACTCTCTTAGCATTTTTCAAGAATACATTATATTGTTCACTATAGTCATTGTATTGTACAACAGATATCCCGAACTTATTCATCCTACCTAACTGAAACCTTGTATCTTTTGCTTTTTTGTCTTCAAATGCATCTTACAGATGTACAAGATTGTGAACCATGTTTTAAGTTCAGAACCATCTTCTGAAGTTACCTTTGGAGCACAAACAGGATATATCTGAATTATCAATAACAAGTGCTATGAAGCATGTTCAGTTTAAACAGATTAAACTGAAAAGAAGCATCATCCATGGAATCTAACTGATAAATATAATGTTAACTAAAATTTACACCTATATAAAATATTTGTACCCATCAATATCATAGAAGTATATTTTCTCATATGAAACTGATAAACCTGAAACTCAGCATGAATTTTAGCGGTTAAATTCTAGAATCAAACAAGACACATGCCCAGACACTTTATTCTCAAGAATGCAGTAAAGAATTTGATCAAAATGTTACCAATTTCTAGAAGCAAGCCTTACATACACTTTCAAAAATAGATTAAGCTACATTTGAAGTGCTTTTGTATTATTCCCCAGTGTCTATCCATACATTTAGCTATACTTAACCACTGCTCTGTTTTATTATTCACACAGCCTACACACAGAATGCTCATTAGGTGGCCCATTAGGGAAATCATCTGGAAACATGTACAGTAACAAAACATTCCAATACCATGATATACAGAGGCAGACTGCCCCTAAATCAAGTGCAGGGAGAAAGCTTCACGATGACCCAACACTAAGCAATTAAGGCGGTAATATGATATTGCCTTCTGAAGAAACTGGTTACTAGTAAACACATATTGACATGAAAATGTCAGCCCCCAGTGTTTTTTCTCTTTCATTTGGAACAAAAAGTCAAATATTTAACTTATCTTTTAATGGTCCATATTTTTTAGAGCTACATATATATATATATGAGTTAAACAACATAAAATCTGAGATTGATTTATACTTTTTTCAGCAACAACTTTAAAGGAAAAAAACCTTAATTATTGAATCCGTTGGTAGGTATAGGTATTTTGCTGAACTATTCCCTCTACTTGTGTGTAATATTTCAGCTTTTCCATAATAAACAAACATAACTTAAAAAACAAATATGTTTAGCAATTTAGTATGTGATAAAGGTAGCATTTCAAATCAGAGGAGAAAAGATAAATTACTCAGTAAATGTTATCTGGAGAAATGATTGGTCATCTTGAGGAAAGGAGAGCTGGAACTATCCATCACACATAAACAAAAATAAATTTTACATATCTCAAAGATTTAAATGTAAGAAAATGAAACCATTAAAGTAACAGTAGAAACAATCAGAACTATCATCATCACCTTGGAGCAAAACATTGATAAAATCAACTATGATTGATAAAATCGACTATGCAAAAGTAACAACAAACAGCAGACAAACACAACATAGGAGAGACAATTTGGAAATATCACAATAGGTTAATTGCCCAAATAGAGAGTGCCTACAAATTAGTAAGCATCATCCAATAGAAAAATGATAAAGAAATATAGACAGGTTATAGAAAAGGAAAAAAAATGGCTCTTATGAGAAACATAAATTAAAAGACACTGAGAAACCATGTATCATTCATCAGATGAACAAAGATCAAAAAAGCTCATAATTTACAGAACTATGTTGGCAAGGCTCTGGTGAAACTACCAAGCTCATACATTGTTGATGGGAGTATAAATTAATACAATCTCTATGAAAGGCAATTTGGCAACATCTATCAGAATTATAAATTTACACTTTAACCTAGTACTTACATTTCCAAGTATTTATTGTAAAACTATATTCACACATGTGCAAAACAATACATACACACCAACACGGGTATCACTGTAGCATTTTTAGTACTAGCAAAAGATAAGAAAAGAAGCAACATGAATATCCAGAGTAAGGAACTGGGTAAATAAACTATCCTATATCCGTACAATGAATATAACACTACTTCAAAAAATAGAGTAAAATTTTTTGATTTTTTTTTTAAAGAGACAAGACAGGGTCTTGCTCTGTCACCCAGGCTGGAGTGCAGTGACACAATCAAAGCTCACTGTATCCTCAAATTTCTGGGCTAAAGGAATTCTCCTGCCTCAGCCTCCCAAGTAGCTGGAATATAGACACACACTACCACAACCAGCTAATTTTTTAAAATAATTTTTTGTATAAAGAGTGTCTCACTGTGTTGACCAGGCTGGTCTGGAACTTACATCTCAAGTGATCCTCCAGCCTCAGCCTTTCAAAGTTTTGGGATTGCAAGCATGAGCCACCATGCCTGGCCAAAATAAGAAATTTTGTAATAAACTGATAGAACATGGTCAACAAATCATATATTATATAAAAAAGCGAAGTGAAAAACCCATGTATACTATATGCTAGCTTCTATGTAAGGAGGAGGCAAAAAAAAATACATATATGTGTATATTTATTTTTATAAATCCATAACCATATATATATGGGGACCTCAAAAAACAAAATTATTTTTTGAAGAGTAGGCCCCTTGTAATACAGGCTTCCCCTCAAGGTGTTTTTTGTTGTTGTTGTTTTTGTGGGGGTAAGTAGAATTTATTTAGAAGACAGAAAAGTTCCCAGCAGCAGAAAGGGACCCAAAGGAGGTAAGGGAAGGGGTTGCCCACAACGTAAGTGTTCTAAGACTCCATCGGCATCAGTGTACCAGCTAGCACTGTTGTGAGAGAGTGCGTTCAGCTTCAGTGAATTTTTTTTTTTGGAGATTCTTTCAATGCATTTGCCTACTTCATGATAGGTGATTTACGAGAACACCTGCCACACCACACTGATGCTCAGCAGTTTTTGGCCAAAAATGGCATGACCCCCATGTCCCACCATCTCTATTCACCCAATCTTGTCCTAAGTGACTTTTTTTGTTTTCCCGATGAAAAAAGTTCTCAAAAAGGAACACTCTGCTGATGTGGAAGAGGTGAAACAAAAAAAAAAACCTGCAAAAACTATAAAAAGCATCAAAATTGACGTATTCAAACACTCTTCTGAGCAGTGTAAAAAAGTCTCAATAGACGTATGGCTTCAAACAGAGAGTATTTTGAATGTGACTAAAGTTTAAACATGTAAGAATAAGTACACAACTTTTTATAAATAAATTCTGGGATTTTTTGGGTCCCCCTCATATATACATGTGTGTATATACTTCGTTTGCATATACATGTCTAGATACACAACTTGTAACAATGAGCGTCTTCAAAAAGACTTAGTAGTTGGGACAGATGGATGGAGTCTTATTACTTACTGTATACCCTTTGGTCTCTTTTGAATTTTGTGCCATGTGAATAAATTATCAATTCTAAAAATATTTTTTACATAGGAAAAACACTTCAGGACATCGGTCTAGGCAAAGATTTTATGGCTAGGACCTCAAAAGCAAAACAACAAAAACAAAAATAGATAAATGGGCCGATATTTAACTAAAAACCTCTTGCACAGCAAAGAAAACAATCAACAGAGTGAAAAGACAATCTGTTGAATGGGAGAAAATATTTGCAAACTATTCATCTGACAAGCCAGAATATACCAATAGCCAGAATATACAAGAAATTCAAGTAACTCAACAGCATTAAAACAAATAATTCAATTAAAACATGGGTAAAAGAATTGAAGCGATATTACCCAAAATAAGACATACAAATGACTAACAGGCATATGGAAAAAATGCTCAACATCACTAATTAACAGGGAAATGCAAATCAAAATCACAGTGAGGTATCATCTTGTGGCAGTTAGAATGGCTATTAGCAAAAAGACACAAGGGCAATCCCTTAGGGTCCCCTCCCACTGTGGGAGCTTTTCTATCCTCTCAATAAATCCTGCTTTCAAAAAAAAGACACAAAATAACAAATGCTGGCAAGAGTGTGAAGAAAACAGCTCTAACATACTGTTGGTAGGAATGTGAATTAGTACAGCCACTATGGAAAAGAGTATTGTGATTTCTCAAAAAACTAAAAATGGAACTACCATATGATCCAGAAATCCAAAATTTATCCAGAGGAAAAGAAATGTATCTGGGTAATTATCCAGAGGAAAAGACATTGGTATATCAAAGAGATATCTGTACTTCCATGTTTACTGCAGCACTAGTCACAACAGCAAAGACATGGAATCAACCTAAGTGCTCATCAATGGATGAATGGATAAAGAAAATATGGTATATATACACGATGGAATATTATTCAGCAATTAAAAAACCAATCCCTGTCATTTCCAGAAATATGGATGAACTGGAAGTCATTATATTAAGTGAAATAAGTCAAACACAGATAAACATCGCATTCTCACTCATATGTGGGAGCTAAAAAAGTAGATCTCATGGAGGTAGACAGTAAAATGATAGATACCAGAACCTGAGAAGGGTGTGTGAGTGGAAGGGGGTAGATGAGGAGAGGTTGATCAATAGGTACAAACATACAGTCAGATAGAAGATACAAGTTCTAATGTTCCATGGCAGAATAGGATGACTAGAGTTAGCAAAAATGTATTGCATGTTTCAAAATAGCTAGAAGAGGGAGCTTTAACTGTTCCTAGCACACAGATGATAAATACTCAAGGTGATGGGTAGCCCAAATACTTGACCATTACACATCCTAAGCATGTAACAAAATATCACGTATACCCCATAAATATGTAAAATATTATGTATCCATTTTTGGAAGTTTTTAATATTCTTAGATTTTTCCAAAAGCATGGCAGTAATAGTAAATACTAGAATTTTGGTTACATATATTACTAATTAGTATATTTTAGAATAAAATATACTAATAATAGAATTAGCCTTGTTAAAAATGTTGACACCACCACTTTAAAATATTATCTAATCTCTAATTTGCTCTTCCTGAGGCCATCTAAATACCTTCTACATCCAGAGAAGTAGTAGGAACAATCAACTGTCCATTATATTTACTAGTACTGATTATCAAGAAGCATTGCATGGTTTCCCTATCACTTTCTCTTTACCAAAGTTGATGAGATGATCT
This sequence comes from Tarsius wallacei, assembly GCA_963574415.1. Lineage (NCBI taxonomy): Eukaryota > Metazoa > Chordata > Mammalia > Primates > Tarsiidae > Tarsius > Tarsius wallacei. Next base: position 12,707 of record CAUYQG010030069.1, on the reverse strand, counting down.
CAACTGGAAGAAAAGTATTCTGGAATGGAGAGTTGAGAACTAAAGCACTTTCTCCAGTCAGAAAAGAGGCAAAGAAAGCAAAAGAGAGTTACGTGGTTAAAAGAAGGCAACCTATAGCAGAGAAATGTGGGAAAGTTTCAGAGAGAAATGAAAAATGAGCCCAGAAGTTACCAATGATAAAATAACAAAGTGGTCTACCTAGCATATAAAATTAATATTCACTCATATAGTAGACCTTGATCATACAACGTACTACCACAAGAAAATGACTGACAGTGGTGGGAAACTATGGGGGCGGGGGGGGGGCGATGGGATTAATGGTGATAAATATCTGTCTGGGGATGGGGAGACACCTCTTATCATCAAGGGTGCCTGAACGAAGCATTTTTGTATGCCTAACCCCTAACTGTACCCCATAATACCATAATTTAAAAAAATTTAAAAAAAAAAGAAAAAAAAATAAGATGGACAAGTGGGACCTCATCAAACTGAAAAACTTGCACAGCTAAAGAGACCATCAAGAGAGTGGGAAGACAACCCACAGAATGAGAAAAAATATTTGCAAATTATGCATCTGACAAAGGCCTAACAACTAGAATCTATAAGGAACTCAAATGAGCTGAAAGGAGAAAAAACAAACAGCCCTATTTAAAAATGGGCAAATGACATAAATAGACACCTTTCAAAAGAAGATATACAAGCAGCCAACAGATACGTGAAAAAATGCTCAGCCTCACTACTAGTCAGAGAAATGAAAATCAAAACTACAATGACATACCACCTAACTCCAGTAAGAAGTTCATAATTAAATTAATAAATCAAAAAATAAACCCTTGCAGGCATGGGTGTGGAGAAAAGGGAACACTTCTACACTGTTGGTGGGAGTGCAAGCTAGTTCAACCTCTATGAAAAACTTGGTGATTCCTAAGAGAACTAAAAATTGATCCTCCATACAATCCAGCAATTTCTCTACTGGGAATATACCCAGAGGAACGTAAGTCATTCTACAAAAAAAGACACCTGCACACGCGTGTTTATAGCCACACTATTCACAATAGCAAAAACATGGAACCAACCCTACTGACCATCAAAAGTGAACTGAATTTTTAAAATGTGATACATATACATGATGTAGTATTATGCAGCCATAAAAAAGAACAAATCATGGACTTCACAGTAAATTGGATGGAGTTGGAGATCATCATACTTAGTGATCTATTACAGAAAAAAAGAATTGAATACTGCATGTTCTCACTAATAAGTGGGACCTGAACATTAATCACATTAGCACAAGGGAGGGATCAGCAGCCACTGGGCACCGCCAGGAGAGGGAGGGAGGAAGCATGGCACATAACAACACAAACAGTCTCATCCCAAAACAGGGGAAGTGAAGGCCAGTTGAAGGCCCAGACACCACCTACATGCAGCATACTTGTGTAGTTAATCCTTACTTGTACCCCACATCTCTATACTAAAATAATTTTTTTAATTAAAAAAAATTTGCACATGTAATTAAGGACTCAAATCAGTTGATCTTTAGATAGGACAAGTATCTAGGTGAGACTACTTAATCATTTAGCCATTTATTTCATTTACTTATATTTATTTGTTTGTCTGTTTTTTGAGTTGCAGTCTCACTCTGTCACCCAGGCTGGAGTGCAATGGCACCATCACAGCTCACCACAGCCTCAACCTCCTGGGTGAAGGTGATCCTTCTGCCCCAATCTCCTAAGTAGCTGGGACTACAGACACATGTCACCACCCTTGGTTAAGTGTGTGTGTGTGTGTGTGTGTGTGTGTGTGTGTGTGTGTGTGTGTGTGTGTGTTTGTAGACGAGGTCTCACTATGTTGCCCAAGCTGGTCTTGAATTCTTGGACTCAAGCAAGCTTTCCACTTCAGAACCTCAAGGTGCTAGGATTACAGGCATGAGCCACCACACCTGGCCATATGAGCCCTTCAAAAGCAGATAATTTTCTCCCTCTGGTTGTAGAGGGGAAGTCAAAACTGAATTCCACCAACTGAATTAGCCCAGAAGCAGATTTTTCCCTAGAGCTTCTACAGGAAGCTGATGCCTTGATTTCAGCCTTCTGATACTTGATACACTAAGCAGAGAGGCAGCCACACCATGCCAGATTTCCAACCTACTGAATTATGAGCTAATAAATAGGTGTTATTTAAAATCCAGTCAATTTGTAGAAATTTCTTATATGCCAATAGAAAACTGACACACATTTTATGTACAAAATCCTCCAGTGTTTTTTCTGTCTACCGCATGGTAGTATTTACAATGGAAAAACTGTCAATATTTAATGAGTGATTATTTATAAGGGATGAGGGAGAAGATAAAGCCAAAGATGGTTCCAAATGTCTTCTGGACAGTGGCAGAAAGGTTACACCATTAACCACAGCTAAATAGAAATTGTATGGGAAAGTAAGAAGGAGCCATGGAGAAGGAGTCTCAGACTTCACTCTGCATATGAATCGCAGAGGTGGCTTGTTTAAAATTCAATTTCTTGGATTACCCCACAGACATACCTAGTAATACCTAGATTCCATAACTGATTTATTATTTTGACTATTTGCTAGTAGCTCCCAAGATCCATAATCTATGCAGATTTTTTAATCTTGATGAAGTAAAAACTTGAAGCGTCTACCCCGGAGATATTTGTGAGAGAACGTCACCCAGTCTGCAAGTGAGCTCAGCCAACCACCTGAAATCCTCAGTTCAATATGACTTTGCTGTTTCCACTTTTCACGTCTAGGCATATTATAGGGAAAAAAATTATGTTATACTGGTATTTAAGAATTCATACAAGTCATTAGACTTGTCTCTCATAAATGCCAAAGGCCCCAAGAAATTGGCATTTGGACATGCAACACTTGATTGACAGTGAAACATCCAAATAGAGATGATCCATGGTTCAAAATATTAGATTAAGAGATCCGGGTACAGTTAGGGAAGGTGGGGGCAAGACTAGAGAGAGAACAGAGGACCTCTCCAATGTCCCTTTTCAAGCCTTTTGGCTTACTTCCCTGGCTGACCTGTTTCTCTGGCCCTCAATCCTGTTGCTTCCCCCCTGTGTCTACACTGGTCTGCCTACACCCAGCACTTCACTTACTGCAGTCCCTCAGCCTTCCCTGGGCCTATGATAGATCTTGAGACAGCTGCTTGTCCCACTCTTGGTTCCCTCCCTAGAGGCAAAATCTCTGGACATCCATGAAAGACCTTCTCCTCCATTTCACTCTCAAAGCCACCTATTCAAGTTTTTGCCTTAGCAGAATTACCAATCACTGTGTATTACTGAACTTTTAAGTAGCTGACAAATAGTCAAATAATACACTCCAGTACTAGGTCAGTTTTCTGGCCCATAGCACTTCAACTCAGTTTTAAGAGAAATCTTAAAAATATTATTAATATTTTTAAAGGAGTCACCACCAATGGTTCATGAAATAGCAAATGTATTTAATACAGCTGGAAATATCCAGCTTACAAAAAAAAAAAAAAAAAAGAGTCATGGTGGGAGAGTGGGGAATGTACAGAGGTTTTGGGAAGTACTACTGCCAGGTCTTAAAGCCAGAAACTTAAAAGTTCCAAGGTACTCAGGAGAGGGTATAAGTACTAAGGTGCTCAGGGCAGGGGTTGCTTCCTGCGGGGCAAGGTATTTAACAGGGAATTTCCTACTCTTGGCAGCAACGGCAGAGGATCCTGGGAGCATAGGCCCATAGACCATACACACAGGGGCCCAAAATCAGAAGTGGGTAATGGTCAGCTTTACTAAGCCAGAAATAGGATGAAACCGAGATTGTGAGGCCAAAGCAGTTGGAGAACAAGGGAGGTCTGTGAGCTGGAGTTGGGGGAGAGTGTCTGAATGCATTGGGCTATCTCAAAGGGCTAACAAAGGCAACAATGGTGATTGTGTTTGCCTGCAACACTGCTGCTCTTATTTTCTTTCAGAGCCAAGCAGTTAACCAAAACCGGCTTGGATATAAAAAGCAAAATCATTTTAAGCTTTTGTCCTTACTGATGATTGCTCTATATTTTATTTACTTATTTTTTGTTTATTCCTAACACCGTTTTTTTCTCTTTCTCTTTCTTTCTTCTTTTTAATTTTCAAAGGTTTTAATTATAGTTTAAATATTTGATTATCATTTAATCATATATTATTTTGAATCTGATAAATTCTCTGTGATAAAAACTGTATTTAATTTTTAAAAGACTTTTTTTAGAGCCATTTGCAGTTCACAGCAAAATGGAGAGGAAGGTGCAGAGATTTCTCATATACCCCTGGCTCCTACACACGGATAGCTTCTCCCATTATCAGTATCTCCCACCAGAGTTACAAATGACTTTTTAAAACCTCATTATTGGACTATAACATATAACAAGACAAGTGTACAGATTGTCTGTATATGGTTCAGTGAACTTTCACAGCCTAAACACATTCTTGTAACCAGCGTCCAGATCCAAAAACAAAACATAAAAAGCGGGCCTTTCCTGGCAGTTCCATGGTATAATGGTCAGCATGGTGGATCCTGAGTCCAACCATCTTAGTTTGAGAAACAGTGATGCCTGGTGGGGTGCAGTGTTTTCTCTGTGGATTCTTTTCACTCTACCACAGAAAAGAATTTCAGAGTGAGTCCAAAGTACAGTTTAAGAAAGAATTTATTAGAAAGAAAGAGACATGCCTAAAGGGCATGGGTGCCTTAAGAGAAAGGTCATGTGCTTGCCTTTGACAAGAAACTTGATATACTTTTGCAGGCATGTTTAAGCAAACCGTGAGCCAAGAGTGGTGGGCTGCAAGTGTCTGGACACAAGTTTTGATTACGATCTCTCCACCTTCTATAATCTACAAAGAGTGGGCTAGGTGTCAGGTGTCAGGTCATGAGTTTTGATTACCATCTCTTAACCTTCTAACATCACAAAAATCTTCTAAATAGTTAGAGTTATTAACTAACTAGATTTGGGCTTTTCTCTTTTTTTTTTTTGAGTTGGAGTCTCACTCTGTCTCTCAGGGGCTGGAATGCAGTGGCATGCTCACGGCCACCGCAGCCTCGACCTGCTGGGCTCAGGCGATCCTTCTGCCTCAGCCTTCCAAGTAACTGGAAGTACAGGCACCCGTCACCATGCCCGACTAATTTTTTGATTTACTGTAGATATGAGGTCTCGCCAAGTCACCCAGTCTGGTTCAAACCCCTGGACTCAGGCAATTCTCTCACCCCAGCTTCCCAAAGTGCTGGGATTACAGACTTGAGGCACCACACCCAGTCTTTGGGCTTTTCTTAAAACATCATGTCTGTGTCCTTGGGTAATTCCCTATTGTTTCTGTGATTTACTGCATTGGTAGACCCACATTCCAACCCACAAGGTGGTTAGGTCTAGTGTGCTTGGTCCATCGGGTGAAGGTCATGTATCAATAAGAAAGATGTCTGAGCTGGGCACAGTTGTTCGCACCTGTAATCCTAGCACTTTGGGTGGTTGAGGCGAGAGGACTGCCTGAGCCCAGCAGGTTGAGGCTGTGGTGGCCGTGAGCATGCCACTGCACTCCAGCCTGGGTGACAGAGTAAGACTTTGACTCAAAAAAGAAAGAAAGAAAAAAAGATGTCTGAATGCTTACCCTTTATTAATTTAAACCTGCCTGAGAAAATTTATCTATGTTTAACCTGCACTGAATAACCTGCATCAAAAATAAGACCAGCACCTGAGAAGATCCTCTTAGGCCATCTCCAGTCTCCATCATCAAAGGATAACTGACACAAATCTTTTACTATGTAAGAAAAAAGAGAAGCAAGAAAGAGGAAGTGGGAACAGTTGCTGAGTCACAAATAACCAGAAATTTAGTCCATCTACATTGTAACCCCAAAACCAACTTTGAAAAGTGACAGAAGAGATGAAAACTCTTCCAGCTTCCAGCTACAGCCTTGATTGGATATGCCATTTGTGTATTTTCCTCTTTCATTTAAAATTAAAGAGAGACTTTCTAGACATTGAAACATGTTTGACTGCATTTTCTTATCTGGCTTTCTCTGAAAAGTCTTTGGCTTGCTCCTGGAATTAATTGACAGCAGTAGTTTCCAATTCCAATGAGGGGTTAGTAGGAACAGTGGCTCTGCAGAGTTCACTGCAAAGTAGCCCCTGAGCCTGTCAACAAACTGAACCCTGGAGACTCATAAAAATTTTTAAAAAAAGAGTTGCCAAGGTCTGATTCCAGAGCTTCTGAAAGTGGCTCCCTTGGGGAGAAGGGAATCACAGAAATGAACACAGAAATACAGAACTGCTTTTTTTGTTTGTTTGTTTTTTTAGAGTCAGGGTCTCACTTATCACCCAGGCTGGAGTGCAGTGGCAAGATTACATGTCACTGCAGCCTCAGTATCCTGGGTTCATGTTGATCCTCCTGCCTCAACCTCCCAAGTAGCACAAGCCACCACACCTGGTGAAATTTATTATTATTATTGAGACAGGGTTGCTCTGTATTGCCTAGGCTGGTCTCGAACTCTTGGCTTCAAGCAATCCTCCTGCCTCAGCCCCTCAAAGTGCTGGGATTACAGGTATAATCCATCACATCTGACCAGAAATGCCATTATTATCTGCCATCCAATCTCTTCCCAAAGACAAGCTGAGACCTGGAGATGGAGTTCTACAGACCTTGCTAGGAAGTGTCCTGAGGACCTGGGCGAGATTCCAGGAGAGCGTGGTTCTAGCCTGTTCTTTTGCACTTGAAGCTGAAGTTACCAAAAGTAGAATCATAAAGGTGTTAGATAAAGGCCCTGTGGGGAATCAAGTAAGTTCCTCAAACTGAGCCAAGACAAGTACATAACCCAAGAAGATGGGAATAGAAGAGGTACAATGAGAGAGCAGGTTGAGGCAGAGCCTGGAGTAACTATAGAGCTGGAGTACCAGTAGCCAGGACCAAGTTTTGGCCAGGAGCCTTTAAAGAGACAAGCACCATAACGCCATCTGCTGAGGATTCTTGCCCTTCAAATTTGAACCTCAACCTGACCATACATCATTGTTATGATTCAACTACCAATGTACAGGAAAGGCAAGAGATGGAAGAATTGTGGGGGACAACCAGCAAAATTTGGAATGTGGGAAATTGTATCAATGAACAGCTATTTGCAGTTGCAAGGAAGGGGGACAATGGAGGATGAAGGGAGAATTCATAGACGGTTTAAGACAAATCAACTAATTACAATGTATAGACATCGTATCATGCTTCAATGAACTGTAAAAATAATAAAAACCGAAAATTATTAAAAAGCAATGATAGGATAATTAGAAATTAGAATACTAAAGAGCTATTTGAGGATAATCAGAAATGGCAGCTTAAATTTTAGGTTTATAATTATATTATTGTTATGTTTTTTAAATCTTCTTAATCTCTTAGTTTAATGGTTCTAGATATTTAGCATGCATCAGAATTACCAAAAGAACTTGTTAAGACACAGGTGATTGAGCCCTGTCCCAGAGTTTCTAATTCAGAAGAACTTTGTTGGAGTCTGATAATCTCCACTTCCAACAAGTTTCCAGGTGATTGTGAGGTTGCAGATCTGGGAACCACATGCTAAAAAACATTGTTTTAGCTATATATTTGAGATGTGTATGATAAAATGATATCATGTCTAAGCTATGCTTAAAAGTAATATAGAGTGTCAATGGAAACCAAAAATGAGCAGGAGTAGCCATTCTCATATCAGATAAAATCAGACTTTAACAACAGTAAAAAAAAAAAAAAAAAGACAAAGATGGTTATTGTATAATGATAGCAGGATCAAACCAACAAGAAGTCATAACAATTTTTAATATATATCCACCTAACACCAGAGCCCCCAGCTTTATAAAACAAATTCTACTAGACCTAAAAAAAAAAGAAAGAGAGAGAGAAAGAGAGATAGACAGCAATACAATAACAGTAGAAGACATCAACACTCCACTGACAGCAATAGACAGACAAGGCTGAAAGTCAACAAAGAAGCATTAGTGTTAAAACCAAATTCTAGAGCAAATGGAAATAACAGACATCTACAGAACACTCTATCCCCAAACTACAGAATATACATTTTTCTCATCAGCACACGGAACATTCTCCTAGACCACATGATAGGCCACAAATCAAGTCTCAATAAATTCAAATATATCAAAATCATATCAAGCACATTCTCAGACCACAGTGGAATAAAACTACAATAACTACAAGAAGAACTTGTGAAACCAAACAAAAACAGGGAAGTTAAACAATCTGCTCCCAAATGATCCTTGGGTCAACGATGAAATCAAGATGGAAAATTTTAAAATCCTCAAAACAAAGGACAACAATGAAATGAGTTATCAAAACCTCTGGAACACAGCCAAAACAATGCTCAGAAAGTTTATAACACTTAAGACCTACAATAAGACTGAAAGATTGGATATTGACAATTAACATCACTCCTCAAAGAAATAGAAAAATATGAACAAACCAAACCCAAATCTTTCAGAAGAAATAACAAAAGTCAGAGCAGAATTAAATGAAATTGAAATCAAACACCAATACAAAGGATCAATGAAACAAAAAGTTGGTTCTTTGAAAGATAAACAAAATTGATAGACACTAGCTAGAGTAACTAAGAAACAAAGAGAGAAGATTCAGTCAGAAATGAAAATGGAAGCATTACAACTGATATGAAATAAATTCAAAAGATCATCCAAGACTTGTTATGAACACAAACTAGAGAATCTAGAGGAAATGGATAAATTATTGGAAATGTACAACCCCCCAATCAGGAAGAAATAGAAACCTTGAACAGACTAATAATGAGTAGTAAGATTGAAACAATAGTTACAAGTCTCCCAACAACAACAACAACAACAAGTCAGTACTTGATGGGCTCACAGCTGAATTCTACCAGACCTCAATTTTACTGATGCTATTTCACAATATTGAAGAGGAAGCAATCCTCCCTAACTCATTCTAGGAGGCCAGTATTACTCTGATACCAAAGCCAGGAAAAGACACAACAAAAAAAGAAAACTACAGACCAATATCCCTTATGAACATAGACGCAAAAATCCTCAACAAAATATTAACAAACCAAATTCAACAGCACATTAAAAAAATAATATTCCATGATTAAGTAAGTTTTATTCCAGGGATGCGAGGATGGTTCAACATACACAAGTCAATAAACGTGATCCACTACATAAACAAAATTCAAAACAAAAATCCTCTGATCATTTCAACAGACACAGAAAAAGCATCTGATAAAATCCAGCATCACTTCATGATAAAAACCCTCAGCAAAATAAGCATAGAGGGAACATTCTTCAAAATAGCAAAGCCATATACAACACATCCATACCCAATTTCATCCTGAATGAAGAAAAGTTGAATGCATTCCACCTCAGAACTGGAACAAGGCAAGGATGCCCATTTTTACCACTCCTATTAAACATAGTACTGGAAGTCCTAGTTAGAGCAATCAGGCAAGAAAAATAAATAAAAGGTGTCCAAATTGGAAACAAAAAAACCAAACTAACTCTATGTCAACAATATAATCTTATACCTAGAGAATCCTGAAGACTCCTCCAAAAGAGCTCTGAACTTGCTAAATGAATTTGGTAAAGTTTCAGGACACAAAATCAACATACAGATCAATAGCACTGTTATAGGCCAATAGCAACCAAGCTGAGAATCAAATCAAGAACTCAATTTTATTTATAATAGCAGTCAAAAAAGCTAAAATACGTAGGAATAGATTTAATCAAGGAGGTGAAAGATCTCTTTAAGAAGAACTATAAAACTCAAATGGAAGAAACTGTGAAGAACACAAACAAATGGAGAAACATCCTCTGTTCATGAATTGGAAGAATCAACATTGTTAAAATGACCATATTTCCCAAAGTAACGTATAGATTCAATGCAATTCCTATCACACTATCAATGTCTTTTTTCACAGATTTAGAAAACACAACCCCAAAATTCCTATGAAACCAAAAAAGAGCCAGAATAGCCAAAGCATCACATTACTTGACTTCAAATTATACTGTAAGGCTGTAGTAACCAAAACAGCATCATACTGGTATAAGAGCTGACACAAGAACCAATGAACCAGAATAGAGAATCCAGAAATAAACCCAAATACCTACAAACAACTGATCTTTGACAAAGCAGACAGAAACATACACTGGGTAAAGGACACCCTATTCAACAAATGGTGCTGGGGAAATTGGAAACCTACATGCAGAAAAATAAAACCTTGATCCTTATTTCTCACCATATACAAAAATTAACTCAAGATGGATTAAAGACTTAAATGTCAGACCTGAAACCATAAAAGTCCTAGAAGAAAACTGAGGAAAATCTCTTTTGGACATTGGCCTAAGCAAAAAATTTATGACTAGAACCCCAAAAGCAAATGCCAGAAAAACAAAAATAAATAGGTGGGACTTAATTAAACTAAAAACTTCTGCATAGCAAAAGAAATAATCAACGAAGCAAATAGGCAATCTAAAGAATGGTAGAAAATATTCACAATCTATACATCTGACCACAAAATAATATCAGGAATCTACAAAGAACTCAAATAAATCTACAAAAAAACTACAAGCAAATCTACAAAAAAACTCAAACAAAGGCAAATAACCTCATTAAAAGTGAGCAGATATCATGGACAGACATTTCTCAAAAGAAGATCCACAAATGGCCAACAAACTTATGAACAATTGCTCAATGTCATTAATCATCTGGGAAGTGCAAATCAAAACCACAAGGAGATACCATCTTAAACCAGTCAGAATGGCCGTTATTTAAAAAATCAAAAAACAATAGATGCTGACGCAGATGCAGAGAAAAGGGAACACTTAAATACTATTAAAGTGAGTCTAAATTAGAATAACCTCTTTGGAAATTGGTATGGAGATTTCTCAAAGAACTAAAAGTAGATCTACCATTTGATTTAGCAATCCCATTACTAGTTATCTACCCAAACAGAGGTCGTTCTATAAAAAATACACCTGTACCCACATGTTCATCGCAGCACAATTCACAACTGCAAAGATGTGGAATCAACCTAAATGCCCATCAACTGATCAGTGTGTAATGAAAATGTGTATACAGACACTATGAAATACTATGAAGCTATCAAAAACATTGAAATAATGTCTTTTGTGGCAACTTGGATGGAATTGGAGAATATCATTAGTAAACTAATTCAGGAACAGAAAACCAAACACTGCTTGTTGTCACTTATAAGTATTATCTAAACTAAGTCTATGTAAAGACATCGAGAATAGTATAAAGGACACTGGAGACTCAGAAGGTGGGGGAAGAGGCAAAGGGACAGAAAATCACCTACCGGGTACAATATATACAAGTGGGAGTGGTGGGTACACTTAAAGATCAGACCAAAAATTATTTGTACCCCTAAAGCTATTTAGATAAATAGATAGATAGATAAACTACATAAATAGATATTTTTAAAAAGTAATATGGGGACCAGGCGCAGTGTCTCAAGCCTGTAATCCCAGCACTTTGGGAGACCCAGGTGAGAGGATTGCCTGAGCTCACGGGTTCAAGAACAGCCTAAGCAACTTGGTAAGGTCTCATCTCTACTCTAAATCAAAAAATTAGCCGGGCATGGTAGCATGCACCTGTAGTTCCGGCTACTTGAAAGGCAGAGGTGGAAGGATCGCCTGAGCCCAGCAGGTCGAGGCTAGGGTGGCCGTGAACGTGCTACTGCACTCCAGCCTGGGCGACGGAGTGCGACTCCAAATCAAAAAAAAAAGTAATATGGAGGAATGGACATGAGTGAGAACACAAAACAAAATTGCCTATGAATCAATCATTGTAGAAGGCGAATAATGATGGGTACATGAGGGATCATTGTTGCCATTCTGTCTACTTTTGTTATGTTTTACATTTCTGTTTTAAAGGTTTTTTTCAAGGTAAGGGAAAAGGTAAGCCAGAAAAAGCGTTTGGCGATATTCAACATTCATTTCTGATTTGAAAAACTAACATAGCCAGGTATAGTGGCATGCACCTGTAATCCCATTTACTTGGGAGGCTGAGACAGGAAGATGGCTTAAGCCCAGGAGTTTGAGGCTGCAGTGAGCTATGATCTCACCATTGCACTCCAGCCCAGGCGACAGAGTAGGACCTTGTCTCTAAAAATTAATAAATAAATACACACAAAACTAAACCAAAAAGCTCCTGTCAACAAACAAGGAGTTACACAGGGACTTCCTCAACCTAAATAAGAATCTATGAAATGCAAATCAAAGCCACAATGAAATACTACCTAACTCCTGTAAGAATGGCCATCATTCATAAAACAAATACAACAGATGCTGGCGAGGATGTGGAGAAAAGGGAATGCTTCTACACTGTTGGTGGGAATGCAAACTAGTTTAATTTCTATAGAAAACAATGTGGTGATTCCTAGAAGAACTAGAAATTGACCTTCCATACAACTCAGCAATCCCCCTTTTGGTAATATACCCAAAGGAACTTAAATCACTCTACAAGAAAGATGTATGTTTATTGCAGCTCTATTCACAATAGCAAAAACATGGACCCGACCATGCTGCCCATTAAAACTGGACTGGATTTTTTTTTAATGTGGTACATATACATGATGGAATATTACACAGCCATAAGGAAGGATAAATATGTGGACTTTTCAGCAACTTGGATGGATTTAGCATCTATCATACTCAGTGATCTATCACAGAA
>CAUYQG010030067.1:0-37946 GCA_963574415.1 Tarsius wallacei | reverse complement strand
TTTTTTGAGTTGGAGTCTCACTCTGTCGCCCAGACTGGAGTGCAGTGGCCGCTCCCGGCCACCGCAGCCTCGACCTGCTGGGCTCCGGCGATCCTTCCGCCTCAGCCTTCCAAGGAGCTGGAACTACAGGCGTGCGCTACCCCGCCCGGCTGATTTTTTGATTTATTGTAGAGATGAGGTCTCGCTTGCCCAGGCGGATCTCGAACCCGCGGGCTCAGGCAATCCACTCACCTCAGCCTCCCAAAGGCGCGGGATTACAGGCTGAGCCACCGAGCCTGGCTATAACTTATTTTTTCTTTGGAAGAGTTTGAGTAAACTTGTTGTTAACGCTTCTTTAAATCTTTGGTAGAATTCACCAAGAAGGTATCTGGTCTTGGAGTTTCCTCTTTTTGAAAGTTTTGATTGCAGATTGAATCTGGGGTAGTTCTGTTCAAATCTTCTATTTGTTCTTGCATCAGTTTTGGCCATTTGTTTTTTGAGAAATTTGTTCAGTTAGAATATTTAAATTATTGGTATGCTATTGTTCACAGTATTCTCTCATAATATGTTAATTTTATTTAGATTTTGGTGGTAATGTTCCAAATTTCAGTTCTAATTTTAGTTAATTACATCTTCTCTTTTTAAAAATGCTGTGTATCCTCACTCCCTCTTTCCTCCCTCTTTCCTTTAGAGTGCCCAGTATCTGCTGTTCCCACATTTGTGATCATGTGACCAGTGATCAGGGCCTGCTTATGAGTACATGAGGTATGCAGTTCTTTTTTTCTGTGATAGTTCAGTTAGTATGATGGTCTCCAGCTACAATGTTGTTGATCTTTTTAAACAACAAACTTTTGATTTCATTGATTAACTCTGTTTTTTTCTCTTTTCTATTTCACTTATTTTTGGTCTAATCTTTAATAGTTTATTCCTTCTGCATGCTTGAGTTTACATTTCTCTTCTTTTTCCAGTTGTAAAAATAAATTATAAAATTAGATTGTTGATTTGCAATCTTTTCTCTTTCTTAAAATAGATATTCATAGCTGTAAACTTCCCTATTACTACTGCTTTTGCTGGATACCATAAATTTTGGCCTATTGTTTCTTTGTTTCATTTATCTGAATATTTTCAAATTTCCCTAGTGACTTATTTTCTGAACCATTGATTGATTAAAAATATGTTTTAGTTTCTATTTATTTGCTCATTTTCCTATTCTCCTATGGTTATTGATTTCTAGCTTAATTCCAATGTGATTGAAGAATATATTTTGCATGGTTTCACCCTTTTGAAATGTATTTATAATTGTTTTATGGTCTGCAATATGATTTATCCTGGAGAATGTTCTATGTGCACATGAGAAGAGTGTGCATTCAGTTTTTGTTTGGTGAAGTTCTGTATATGTCTGTTAGGTCTACTGGTTTATTGTATTGTCAAAGTCCTCTGTTTCCTTTTCTATCCATTATTGAAATTGGGGAGTTGAATTCTCCTACCATTATTGTATTATTGTGGTCTATTTCTCCTTTTTTTTCAATTCTATCATTGTTTGCTTCATATATTTTGGGCTCTGTTTTTTGGCACACGTGTTTACAACTGTTACATCTTCTTAAGATTGACCCTTTTATCAGTATATGAAATCTTTGTTTGCCTATTATAGCAGTTTTGGACTTAAAATCTTTCACATTAGTATAGTCATCCCAGATTTCTTTTGGTTATTATATGCATGGGATGTCTGTTTCTAGCCTTTCTTTTTCAGCTTGCTTTGTGCCTAATGTGAGTCTTTTATAAGCAGCATATATTTGAATTTTTAAAAATCTAATCTGCCATTTTCTGACTTTTAATGGCAGCTTTAATCATTTACATTTAAAATGATTACTGATAATACAGGACTTATTATTGTTATTAAGTGATCCTCTTGGATCACTGTTGTTTTCCACTGGGGACAGCAGTTGTCCATTTGTTCAGGGGCTACCTTACTTCTTTGTTACTACAAAACCTGCCTCTCATAGCCCCTGACAGCCTATTCCTTTCCTGAATCCAATCCCTGTTTGGACTGTGAGTATGTGAATGATAAACTTTTGCCAATCTTATCTTCTCCAGTGTTGGGTATTGTGTGTTCAGCCATCTCACACCATTTAGGACAGAGGACTCCTTCTTCACCAATGAAGTTAATAGGAGGTGGTCAGAACAATATGGGTTGATAAGAAAAAATTATTGTGGTAAATGTACATATATTAAATTGCATGCACCCATTTTAAGGGTACAGTTTAATGAGTTTTGATAACTAGGTTGATTTTATCACGTTGTATATGACATACATATTTTTTCCCTCAGTTACTTCAATAGTATCTTCTTTTGTTTTTGATTGGCACTTTTTAGTGTACCATTTTTATTTTCTCTTTATTTCCTTTTCTGCATATTTTAAATATTTTATATGCTACCACATGAATTATAGTTAACATCCAAAATTTATCTCATTCTAGTTTGAATTGACAAAATCCCAACTTCAATACATACATTAACTCAGTTCCTATCTACCTCTGTCTCTATCCCCTTTATGTTGCTATGGTCACAAACCACATCTTTATCCAAGTTACCATGTGGTGTCTTTTTGTTTCAGTCTGAAGCACTGCCTTTAGCACCTCCTACAGGGCAGATTTAAAAGCAATGAATTCCCTTAGCTTTGTTTACCTGAGAAAGTCTTAATTACTTGCTAATTTTTAAAGAATAGTTTTGCTGGATGCAGACTCTTTGATTGACATTTTCTTTCACTATTTAAAAATATCATCCTATGGTCTTCTGGCTTCCATGGTTTGTGAAGAGAAATGGACTGTTAATCTTACTGAGGATCTTTTGCATGATGAGTCACTTCTCTCTTGCATCACTTCTGTCTTACTACTTTCAAGATTTTCTTTTTCTCTTTGTCTTTTCATAGTTTAATTATGACATGTCTCAGTGTGGATCTCTGAGTTTATCTTGTTTGAAGATTTTTCAGCTCCTTGGATGTGTGGGTTCATGTCTTTTCAAATTTGAGAAATTTGCAAGACATTATTTCCTCAAATATTCTTTCTTTTTCTTTCTCTTTCTCCTCCCTTTGGAGCCTTCATAATGCACATGTTGGTATGTTTGATGGCGTTCTGCAGATTTCTGAGGCTGTAAACATTGTTCTTCATTCTTTTTTCTTCCCGTTCCTCTGATTGGGTATTTCAATTGCCAGTTTTTTCCTCCTGACATCACAAATCTACTGTTGAGCACCTCTAGTAAATTTGTTTTTTTAAATTTCAGGTAATGTTTTTCAGCTCCAGAATTTGTATAGCAATTCTATTCATAATTTCTGTTTCCTTATTCCTATTCCCTGCTTGTACATACATTGTTCTTCTCTTTGCCTTTAGCATTTTGTCAATGTTTTCTTTCAGCTCTTTAAGCATATTCAAGGTTGTTAATTTAAAGTGTTGTATTAGTAAATCCAATGTCTGATTATCTTCAGGGATGTTTTCTGTCAGTAGTTTTATTTTTCTTTGAATGGGTCCTACTTTTATGTTTGAGTGCATGGCGGTTTTTCTTGTTGAGAAGTGGACATTTTAAATACTGTAACGTGGTATCTCTGGAAATAAATTTTTTCCCCTTTCCTCTTGCATCACTGTTGTTTTCCACTGGGGACAGCAGTTGTCCATTTGTTCAGGGGTTACCTTACTTCTTTGTTACTACAAAACCTGCCTCTCATAGCCCCTGACAGCTTATTCTTTTCCTGAGTCCAATCCCTGTTTGGACTGTGAGTATATGTGAATGATAAACTTTTGCCAATCTTATCTTCTCCAGTGTTGGATATTGTGTGTTCAGCCATCTCACACCATTTAGGACAGAGGACTCCTTCTTCACCAATGGAGTTAATAGGAGGTGGTCAGAACAATGTGGGTTGGTAAGAAAAAATTATTGTGGTAAATGTACATATATTAAATTGCATGCACCCATTTTAAGGGTACAGTTTAATGAGTTTTGATAACTAGCTCGATTTTATCACATTGTATGACTGTCTCCCAATCTGCTTACCTTTTCACCTGTTGGTGAACACTTGTTTATTTTTTCCAGCTTTTGATTCTTATGAATGGAACTGATATACAGATAAATGGACACGTCTTATTATGAATATGTGTTTTCATTTATCTTAGGTAAATACCTAAGAGTGTAATTGCTGTATCATTTAGTCTTTATATATTTAATTCTAGGATAAAATGTTAAACTTTCCTCCAATGTGATTGTGCCATTTTATATTCTCACTGTCAATGTTTCAGCTTTATTTTAAACATTCTAAAAATCTCTGTTTTTTTGAATGATGTTAAGTAATTTACATATCTTATATTACTTACTTAGGTGGATATATTTCTACTACCACATTTTGTCATTTGTATTTACCATGTGTTTTCTTTGATTTTTCCCCCCACTTTATCTTCTTTTATTTGAATAATTGGGTTTTCTTTTTCCACCATTCCATACTCCATTGGTTTAGAAGTTGAACATTATATTTCTATTGTTTTAGTGATTATGCTTGAGTTGTCAATATGCCTACTAGAAAAGGCAAAGCTTTTTTTTTTTAAAGAAAATAGTTTTATAACATCTTTTTAGTCTGCTTAGTCTCTGTTTGAGAAATATGTCTTAACTAATTTAACTAGTACTCAGATTTTGGACATTTAGTTTGTTTATAAATTGCTGCTTTCATAAACACTGCTGCAGGAAACATTTTTTAGGTAAATATTTGTGTGCACTATTTTAATTTAACTAAATTAATTAATCAGTTTAAGGTTTTAGTTTTTTGAGTCGAAGTCTCTGTTGTCCAGGCTGGGGTGATGTGGTACAGTCATGGCTCACAGCAGCCTCAACCTCCTGGGCTCAGGTGATCTCTCTGCTTCAGCCTCCTGGGTATCTGGGACTATAGACATGCATCATTACGTCTGGCTTATTTTTTGATTTTTTTTTTAGAGACGAGGTCTCTTTTTTTGCTCAGGCCAGTCTCAAACTCATGGGCTCTAGCAATGCTCCTGTCTCATGTGTACGCTATTTTTAAAGAAAGAGTTCTGTGTCATATTTTTAAAAATCATACATTATTGTGGTAAAAATATTTAACTTGAGATCCACCTGCTTAACATATTTTTGTACACAATATGTTAAGTGAAATATGTCAGTCACAGAAAGACATATAATACTGCATGATTCCACTTATATATAAGCAAGATGAATAAGTTTTAGAAATGTGCTGTGCATCATTATACCTGTAGTCAGTAATACAATATTGTACAAATACTAAACTTCAATAAATATCTCTACTCTCGTCTCTGAATAGAGAGGCTCTTAAGTCACTTTTGCCATATAAATTATTAAATGTTAATGTTTTCTAGTATTTTTGCTTTATCGTGTTTTTGGAACCTCAAATTTTATCATTATTATTATTTCATATAGTTAATTTTTGTCCATTGTTGTCCAATTTTGGGCAATTTTTTAATGTGTCTACCAATTCATTTTTTAAAAGAAATTTAGTTTAGTTTTTGTCTTGTTGAAATTATGCATCCCTTACACACACAGTGAGGGTCTGTCAATGTTAAATATATATCTTTATTAGAAAATATATTTATTTTTTGCTCTTATTCAGGTAAATATTTATCTGAGTGACAACAAAATGGGTCCGAATAGTACCTCAA
This sequence comes from Tarsius wallacei, assembly GCA_963574415.1. Classification (NCBI taxonomy): domain Eukaryota; kingdom Metazoa; phylum Chordata; class Mammalia; order Primates; family Tarsiidae; genus Tarsius; species Tarsius wallacei. Next base: position 32,280 of record CAUYQG010030067.1, on the reverse strand, counting down.
ACATTAGATGGTACTGTCCTCACCCTGGCAGAGGATGAACAGTGTTATGGTGCCTGTGGTCCTTCAGTCTCTTGTCATATTCTAAAGAACTTGGATAGAGCATGGGCAGATGTATCATGATTATACTCCTGAAAACTTATCCTACCTTCCTGCTACATTTTATTGTCTGGTAGCTTCTAACTTCTACTGGAAAGAAGGATGTAAGTTATTTTGCTAAGACTAGGAAAGACATGGTGACATTAGAGATTTGAAAATGCAGAAAGTTTGTAACTGCTGTGGAGATGGAAGAGAGAGGAATATATAGGGAAACACTGAAATATTACCAGACAACAATGAGATTTCATTTGCAGTTGGAGAGCGTGCATTTAATTAGTAGTGTCACTGATTTTCATATTTGCTTATTTTTCTCCAGCAAGCAAGTATAGTCTTGAAGAAAATAGCCATATTAAACCATGGTTGATGTGTGGCCAATAAGGTGATATATAAGAGCTGTGGAAAAAGGAATATTGGGATTTAAGAAAGAGATTTCTTAAATGTGATGGCCCATGGGATCCAAGCTGGTTAAGGAAGAAAATAACCAGCAATATCTGTGTGGATGAAGAACAGCAGGAGCACATTACAGAGCAAGTCAGAATAAGATACTGTAGATATAGAGAATGTGTTATTTCAATTCAATATTTCAGGAGTATGGGAGTTTCAAGAAATAACAAAAGTCTAGGATGTGGCTGTGGAGGGGTGACTGAAGTAGAATGGAGGTGATGATGATTTGGACTGGCAGCTAAAGCAACTTGGAGGTTTGAAAATTGTAGGGATACTTTATGTCACAGACTTTCTGTTTTGAAATACAAATGTAGCCAATAGAACCAGGGCACAATCTCTAACAAGTTGACTTGAATATGCAATAATCTGAGCCTCTCATCTTCTCTACAGGAGGGTTGTATCTCTGTCTTTTTTGTGTTCATGGTTTATTGTGAAAAAATACCAGAAAGCAATGTAACTCATTTGGAATAAGATTTCTTAATATTGCATGCTTTTTCTGATTCTTTTACTTCAATATCCAGGAGTGTAACCATTTATACCTAGAAATGAATTAGTCTAACAATCTTATCATTACTGAATAACCTAAAATAGTGTGAATGGTTATTTTCAGTATTGAAATAAAATTTAAATTTATATGACAATTTTGGAAGACAAGGATAAAACAGGATTTTGCTACAACTTATGAGTAAAATATCCAAAATATCAATAGCTTCTCAGTTTCACTTCCCATTTTTTCACATAATAATGAATGAATAAATTCTATGTATTGATTAAAGAGTATGTATAAAATCACTTTAGAGACTTTAGATGAAAGATATTCAATGGGGATAGTTCAGTCTCAATTAATAGTTGTGAAGCTTTAGTTACTATGATTCTGAGTCAATTTGGACTGAGATAAAGTTTAACTTTCACATTAGGTAATCTTCAGTCCATAATGGTTAAAGGAAAAGTAACTGACAACTTTGAAACCTTTTTAAAATAATGAAAATCCTATCACGAATAGAAGTATTTTTAATTTTTTATTCAGAAATTTGTTTCAGTTCTCTAGAAATATCAGGAGTATTGTACATTTTAGCAAAATGTTTCAACTGTAAATTTCAGCCAACACAGATAAATTTATTTCATAAGAGGTGTTAATGTTTTTTCAACTCATATTAATTAATACCTCATATTAATTAATACCTATACTGGGGGTGCCAAAAATGTATACACATTTTAAGAGATGTTAAGAGATGTTTGCCATAATCAGAAGTGTCTGGACACTGATGGTAACCACTTTGAGCATCTCTTGTAATTTCAGAAATCAAACATGACTTGTGTTCTTCTTATAAAACAGCTTTTTCCTTTCTTAAAATGTATATACTTTTTTTGCACCATCTGCATTAAAGATTGTGTACAGAAACATAATAGAAATTAGGTTTAATATTTCAAATGATTTGAGTCTATTATTTCCTTCTTTCATTTCTTTCTCTTATACATGTATTGTTTATGACTACATCTGAAGAAAGTTAAGTCCCCACCCTGATGACATTGTAAATTCAAGTCTGATTAAGCTTTGAACTCCAAAATAAAGTAAACATTGGTTTTAATCAAGATTAATAGTCAGAAGAGAATACATTTCTATAGCAAATGATGAAGTCTCATTGTATATAGGAATAAAAAAATTTGGGAGACTGACTCAAGTACTGCACAATGAATAAATTAGGTAATTTACTTCATTTTATATATCACTGTATTCATTTTGTTATGCTAATCAAGAGAGACATTGCCCCTAAGGAGCAACCTTTCTCAGGACCTTAAATCTGGGACCTTCCTTCACCTCCCATTTGAGATCCTCTACTACCTAGTAAGAATTCTAGAAACTTAGAAGTCTAATCTCATTTTTGTTGAGGTTATAGCAATCAACTTACAGTTTCCATGGGGGTGCATGTAATTACAGGGTTGGCACCAGCATGTGGTTATTCATGTTATGCAGACTAAGCAAATAAAAATATGTTGAATCATATTGAACTGAAAGGTCGCAAGCTGGGAATATATGTTTGGCATGAGTAGTCTGTTTAATGTCGATTTCTCCACATTTCAAATGTACCCTGTAGGTCTCTGCATCATAAATTACTAATATTCCTATATACAATGGGAATTCATCATTTGCTATAGAAATGTATTCTCTTCTGACTATTAATTGTGATTAAAACCAATGTTTACTTTATTTTGGAGTTCAAAGCTTAATCAGACTTGAATTTACAATGTCATTAGGGTGGGGACTTAACTTTCTTCAGATGCCTCATTTTAGCATAAAAGGTTAAAAGATTGAGGGAACTTCTGTGACTTTATTGCAGTGTCTAATGCAAAGATGCTAACAGTTAGAAAATACAAACATAAATAATGCAAAAAGTTGGCAATTAGGAAATTTGATATTATATACCACAGAATGAATTTTGAGAAGTAAAGTGGGTTGCTAAATTACATCTATGTGAATTACAGAGGAATTAATGATAACTCTATATATTTACAAATAAAAGAGACTGTTTTAAGTACTTATTACTAACCAAAATCCAGAGCTATAATTCCCTTTATGGTCATCTAAAATTGTAGTTTGTTTGAACATAAAACTGAGGTGGTCTGAGTAATGGGAGTAGAAAGAGAAAAACTATTTGTAATGCATTGGTATACTCTTCTCATTAATTAGTTCAGATTATCCCGACTCATTGTCTAATTAATGGGGTCTTAGGTAAAGGGACATTTTTTGAGGGTTAGTTATCAAAAGATAATTTAGGTATTTCACCCAACTGGACTATTAAGCTGACAAGGCTTAATTTGTGTGTTTTCTGTTTAGTTTTGTCTGTTCAGAATGCTCTGCCCAGGTCTCTGGCTTTATTCGTACAAGAAGAAGAAATGTTATGAACACAATGTTTTACTTACGTGTATGATAATGAAGATGATGATTTTCTACACATTATTCCACTGAAGTACAAAAACATGACTTTGGAAGAACTGTTATATGTTGGCAAGCATAGAGATATTGACAGCTAAATTGTTTCATTGTTATTTAATCTGAAATTTAAATTAAGCTAAGCTTTTTTCCTCGTATAAGATCCAGGTATTCTAGAGGAATCTAAAAGGTACTACTAGGTATGAGAATGGGAAAAATATAGAATAACCAGAATCTCTTTTTCATTGGTAACCTTTTTGTAAGTCTATATTCTTTGAATATATTTTTTCCCATATCAGATAGGTTTTATTTTTATTTTATTTATATTATTATATACATTTTAAGTGTACAGCATGATGTTTTGATATACATATACATAATGAAATGATTACTACAGTCAAGCAATTAACATATCCATCATCTCATATAATTATCTTTTTTTGTGGTAAGAGCACCTAAAATCTATTGTCTTAGCAAAATTTCATCATACAGTTCAATATTATTAAGTATAGTCTTCATGCTGTTCATTAGATCTCTAGACTTATTCATCCTACATAACTGCAAGTTTATGATCTTTAACCTGCATTTCCCCATGTCTTTCCTTTTCCTGCTCCTTATTCACCACATTTTTACTCTTGAATTCTATGTAATATATATATTTTAAGATCCCACACATAAGTGAGATCATACAGTATTTTTCTTTCTGTGTCTGGCCGATTTCACTTAACATAATGTCTTCCAGGTTGATCTATGTTGCTGCAAATAACAGTTCTCTTCCTCTTTTTTAAGATTGTATAATATTTCACTGTATATGTATACCACAATTTATCCATTCATCCATTGATGGACACTTTAGTTGATTCCATATCTTGGTGATTATGGATGATGCTACATGAACATGGATGTGCAGGTATCTCTTCCACATACTGATATCATTTCCTTTGGCTACACACATGAAAGTGGGATTGATGGATTGTATGGTAGTTCTATTTTTATTTTTTTGAGGAGCTTCCATACTGTTTCTATATTGGTTGCACAAATTTACATTTCCCACCAACAGGGTGCAATGGTCCCTTTTTCTCCACACCCTTGCCAATGCTTGTCTTTTTTGTACTAGCCATTCTAATAGGTATGAAGTGATATCTCAATTGTGGGTTTGATTTGCATTTCCCTGATGATTAATGATGTTGAGCACCTTTTCATATAATTTTTGGCTATTTGTACGACTTCTCTGGAAAAATGTCTATTCAGGTCTTTTGCCTATTTCTAAATCGGTTTTTTTTTTCACACTAGTGAGTTGTAGGAATTTTAAAAATATTTTGGATGTTAACCCCTTATCAGATATATAGCTTGTTAATATTTTATCCTATTCTTTAGGCTGCTTTTCATTTGGAGGACTGTTTCCTTTGCTCTGCAGAAGCTTTTTAGTTTGATGTAGTCCCACTTGTTTATGTTCGCTTTTGTTGCCTGAAGTTTTGGTGTGGTATTAAAAAATATTTGCAAAGGCCAACATTAAGAATTTTTTCTTCTAAGAGTTTTACTTTTTCAGATCTTAGGTCTGGGTCTTTAATCTATTTTGAGTTGATTTTTGTGTATGTGTATGGTAAGTGTTCAGTTTTGTCCTTTTGTATGTGAATATTCAGTTTCCTCAGCACCATTTGTTGAGGAGATTATCCTTTTTCCAATGTTTCTTCTTGGGAGGCTTGCTTAAAATTAGTTGACTGCATATGTTTGGGTTTATTTCTGAGTACTCTATCCTGTTCCATTGGTTGGTGTCTGCTTTTATAGCAGTGTCATATTGATTTGAATATTATAGCTTTATAATATAGGTTGAAATCAGGAAATGTGATGTCTCAATCTTTGTTTCTTTCCCAAGATTGTTTTGGTTATTCAGGGTTTTTTGTTGTTTTATTCAAATTTAAGAATTGTTTTATTTCTTTCTGTGAAAAATACCATTGAAATTCTGTTAGGGTTTCTGTGGAATTGGTATACTGTTTTGTGTACCATGGACATTTTAATAATATTAAATCTTTCTTTTTAAAATATTTTTTCAGTATTTAAAAAAAATGATATTCACATACATTTTTAAGAACCTCTTCTATATAACCAGGTTGGTGATCTTGAGTAAAAAAACGCCCCTAGGTATTCATGTTCTTGATGCAGATTTCTTATAGGTACATTTTGAAATCGCTTCATAACCATAATAAACATTGTATACAGATTTTTAAAATGTCCCTTGATACACATTAATTTTTATCAGTCTGGCCAAACTTGCCAGAATCCATTATTGTTAGATCCTAAACTAAAAAACTCATCAAAGAAAAAATACCCAGACTCTACAAATGTCCTAGAATTTGTCTTTAAATGGGAGAGAAATTTATTAAAAACACATGGAGCTTTCTAAAGGGTCTTTAATAAGATACCTGGGGAACGCAGTTTAAAAATAGAAGTTAGTGTAATAAAAACAGATGTTTCAGTGCAGCTCCAAAAATCTTTTATAAATACAGCCATGTTGGAAGGACGATCCTGTATCAGAAGTGTTATTCCTCGCGTGTCTACATTATGTGTGCATGTCGCATCTCAGTTGTCATAATTGTCTCTGTAATTTTCTCCTGAGTAGCGGTCATAACCACCCTGGTTTCTGCCACCATAGTGTCTGGACCGTCCATGTCCACATCTGTATCCTCCAGGTCGCCTGTCATACCTGCCGCTCCTGTAGCCTTGGTCCCCTCCACCTCTAGAGTAGCCATGACCACGGGCCCCAAAAGCACCCCCTCTGACTCCCCGGGCAGACTTGTCTGCATGGTCAACACGGATCTAGCAACTGTTCAGGGACTCTCCATTCACGGCTCTCATGGCATGCTCTGGGTTGGTGAAGATGATGAAGCCAAAACCCTGGGATCACTGAGTCACCCAGCCCTTGACAACAACCACCTTAGAAATAGGACGGAAGCTGCTGACGTGGTCTTCCAGTGCCTGCTCATCGGTGTTAAAGTTGAGCCCTCCCACAAAGAGCTTTTCTTCTTCAGAGGACATGACTGTGAGTTCGAATCCTGGAAGTTAAGAAGTAAAAGAGCCGGACAGATGGCTAGCTCTAAGGACCAGAGAGAACAGAATATAATATTAAATCTTTCAATTCACAAACATGAGATGTATTTCCATTTATTTGTGCCTTCAGTTTCTCTCTAATGTTTTATAGTTGTCAGTGTACAGATCTTTCACTTCCTTGGTTAAATGTATTCTTGAGCATTTTATTTTGTTTTTTTCATGTGATTGCAAATGAAACTGTTTTCTTGACTTTTTTTTAGGATGGATTGTTACTGGTGTAAAGAAATGCAATTGACTTTTATATTTTGATCTTGCATTGTTACTTTCCTGAATTCACTCACTAGTTTAAGCAGATTTTTTTTTTTAGTGGAGTCTTTAGAGTTTTCTGCATAATGAATCATGCCATCTGCAAACAGGAGTAATTTTACTTTTTTTCTGATATGGATGCTTTATGTTTCATTTTCTTGTCTGTTTTTTCTTGCTGTAATTCCAGTACTATGTTAAATAGACCTGGTAAGAGTGCACATTCTTGACTTATACCACGTATTAGAGGAAAAGCTTTACATTTTCACCGTTTATTATGATGTTATCTGTGGACTTTTCATAAAGGGCCTTTATTGTGTTGAGGAAATTTTCTTTTACATCAATTTTGCTCAGTTTTTATCATGAAAGTATGTTAAACTTTGTAAAATGTTTTTTTCTGCACCTATTGCTATGATTATGAGGCTTTTGTATTTTATTCTGTTAATGTGATGTACTACATTGATTGATTTGAATATGTTAAACCAACCTTGCATCTCTGGGATAAATTCCACTTGATCACAGTGTATAACCCTTTCGATTTGTTGTTGAACACAGTTTGCTAGTATTTTATTAAGGATTTGTGAATCAAAATTCTTCAGAGACCTTCATTAATTTTGGACAGAAAGAAGAAATGCCAGTAGTTTTAATAATAAAATTAATAACAATTTACAATATTTACACACATACATTGCATTTCTTTTTTCCTTACAACTTGCAAAAAGTAATATATAGGACAATTGTCAACTCTTCTGTGTTTCAGTTATTTTATTTTATAAAATATGCATGGTAATATGCTGAGTGTCCAATAACAAGATGCTTTTAGAATTCTTTCTTTTTCTATGATATTTGATTCTATAACTGGCAAAATGGTAAGGGATCTAATTAAAATAATCTTTCCCTGGACCATAAATATTATTGCTCCAACATTTTAGGAAGGTCTATGATACAATTTTATTGAGCAGCATCTTTTTAAAATACATACGTTTAATGAATATTTTAACTGAAAGATGGAAGCATGAACTATGGCTTCTTTACATCTAAATAGTAAGTTAGTGTTTTGAATAGTGGTAATACAAATAAATTATAACTATCAAGAGGTAAAATAATATTTTGACTGATCCTTGTTATATGCAGTGTCCACATCCACAATCATTATATTTTGTCTCACTTATTTAATAATGTTACATCTTCTTTAGTTACTAGACATAGAAAAGACAAGAGTTTGCATACAGCAAGAATTCAGACTACCTTCTCAAGCTTAAGTTATATGTATACATGCAAGTGGTTTATCTGTTTTACATGAATTTATGTCATACTCAGCAACAGAGAAGTTAGTGAATGGTTTTGCCCATATATTTTAATACAAGGAATCATCAATGGACTGTCACCATGGTAATACCTACAGAGAGACTGAACTTTCAGTTACTAGTCCATTCTGCTATCATGTAGGTAATGTAACTGCTTGGATCCAGTTGATACTATGTTAGAAACTATTCTATCATGATTCTACCACTTATGTTATTGACATAGCCATGATTTTCTTGTAAGTTCAACCAAATAACTTATAACAAACATCTAATTCAATGATAAATAATCTAGTTGTTAGACATTGTAATTTTAAAACTTATATCCCTACACATGTATAACCTGAGTTTAACTAAATTTTTATTTTATTCACCAGTTGTTTTGAATGTATTAGTCCATTTATTTAACCAGAAATTGTATTAAACCCTAGAGATTTAAAAATAAATAAGAGGTCAAGTTAAATCCTAAGGTTAAGCCCAAATGTTACACCTTATGCATTCAAAAAATAAATAAAGTGTCAAATGACATATTCATTAATTGGTAGAGTTTAGTTAACACACTAGACAAAGTTAAAACAAACATGTTGATTTTTCAGGGTATATACATTCAATTATTTTCTCTTTTTTGTTTTTGACAGTTTTACTACAATGTACAATATTTGATTAATATAGTACATAGTCTGATGAAGGTAAGAAAAGGGTTACTAATCATATGTCCAATTCTGCTGAAATTCTACCTTAAAAAACAGCTAAATAATGTTTTATTTAAACAAAAACAAAAAAGACCTTGTTTTTGTAATGTTCTAAGACACTTGTCGGTCATTGCTTTGTTACACTCTGGTGTGTCCACATGCCTCTCTGAACTACCATCGCCATGTTTCTTAGCTTTGGCCCCCTCCCCTACCTCGGGGAGGTGAATTAATCTCTCTCTCTCTCTCTCTCTCTCTCTCTCTCTCTCCTTCCTTCCCTCCCTCTCTCTTTCTCTTTATCTCTTCCTCCCTCTCTCTCTCTCTGCCTCTTTCTCTCTCGTTTACTTTCTAAATAAACTATATTTTCCAATCTAAAAAAAAAGATACTTGGAAAGTTGGTGAACATTTGCTTACATTGTTGCTACTGGTTCAACAATTTTCATTCTGGAATAAAATGACATTTTGAAATTATAGTTCTATGAAACCACAGAAGAATACACATTTGGCATTTCATCTAAGTTGCAAAAGTGAGGTAGTGATTCACTTGGAAAATTTAAATATTGTTTTTTACTTGGTATAACTCTGACTCCCAGATGTATCAGTTGCATATAAAAGAGCCAAATCACCCAGTTGGAAAAGTGAACAATATGATCCAAGTCAACTAATTCAATTTTAGGCTTATTTTATACCTATAGAGATTACATCTAGCAGTAGAGGAATAACTTTTAATTAAACAAGATTTCCTCAGCCTAGGCACCACTTTACTACTAATTGTGTCTGTGCTTCACAGTGCAGTTCAGGCTCTTCAATTAAAGATGCCACTTTGGATTATGTTGGTTTTTAAGATTAAGGTTTTTTCCCTTTACTCAATAATTTATTATTCTATAATGAAGTATTAGTATTAGCATTTACATAAAAGGACATAACATTCATCAGGGAAAAGAAGCTTAAAGTGTCAAAGCCTTTTGAAAATGCAAGAAGAAACCCAGGGCATACCAACTATCACGTGGACACGTTCTTCAAGTGAAATCTCTCTTGCCAGAAGTGTTGACTAGAGCTTTGTGCCCTTTTTACAAATCATATAATCCTAAGAGGGTGACTTTTCTTGCTATGAACCATGTTTAGAAATATTTGCTTTCCACACACTCACTAATCTATTTTGTTTGTTTTTAGAGATAGATATTTAATAAACTAAGAAAAATAATTTCTTCAAGCATATCATAATCAAGTTTCACATCAGTAGTTTTACTAGATAAATTTTCTTGACTAATGATAAATATAGCTCCCTTCAATGTACAATATGATGGGAATAATTAAGGGATCAAAGTTTTTTTGAATTAACTATTTCAACCTTAGGGTTAACAAAGTCTCTAGATGTTTAATCTTTACCAAATAGTTTTTAAATACAAAATGAGACTATCACCCTGTGATATTGGAAATGATGAAGTCTTGATCTAATTAATTTCGTATTTATTATTTTGTTCTTAAAAGATGTTTTTGGCAGCACCCAAGTTGGAAGTAAGAGAAATTCTTATGATAAAAATGTACGCATGCGTCAAAAGCTTTGTAGATCACAGAAGCATTCAACTTTCTGAAGATAATTGTACTGGAATAATTAGTGAGTTAACTCACTGAATTAAGATAAAAATGAAATGACTGGCTCATTAAAACTGCACTTTGAAGAAATCACACTGCCTCAATAAACCTCTCAATGTAGCCCAGGTGAGATGAGATGGATTAAGGAAAAGTGCTCAGAGAAATACTGAATGGCTCCACTGTCAATACCTGCTCTAGTTATGTTAAAGAACCTCATTTTTTCTGTCACCTACTTTTAAGAGGGCCATTTCCTTAGGTAACAAGACATCAAATCTCTTCAGACTTCAATATTCAAATGTTTCACTTGATTAACAATTGTCTCTCTCTCTCTCTCTTTTTTTTTTTTTTTTTTTATCAGGATCTCACTGTTTCCCAGAAGGGAGTGCAGTGGCACACTCAAGGCTCAATCTCCAGGGCTCAGACAATCCTTCCACCTCAGCCTCCCAAGTAGCTGGGACTACATGTGCACACCACAATGCCTGGCTAATATTTTTGATTTTTTTTTTTTGTAGAGATGTGGTCTCCCTGTGTTGCCTAGGCTGGTCTCGAATTCCTGAGCTCAAGCAATCCTTCTGCCTTGACCTCCTAAAGTGCTGGTATTACAGGTATAAACCACCACACCCAATAACAATTCTCTCTTGATTCTATCTTTAAAGTATGCTGCCATGAAGAAATACACACACACATAAAATTTTTCCTTAACACTTACTATAAGAGACACTTTAGGAAAAGAATGGAGCATAATTGATAATATCTTTTTTCCTGCTATAGACTGAGCTGCATCTTCATCCCAAAATTCACATGTTGAAACTCTAACTTTCAGTGTGATGGTATTTGGAGACGAGAACCTTGGGAAATAATTAGATTTAGGCAAGGTAATGGGGTGTTTTTTAGGCCACTCAATCTATGGCTTTTATGTCTATCTTGTTATGGCAGTCCAAGCTGAATAAGACAGATTTTGGTACTGAGAAGAGGGGTGTTGCAGTAAAAAATACTTAAAAATATGGAAGTGCCTTTGGACCTGAGTAATGGGCTGGAAGAGTTTTTTCTTGCGTGCTAGAATATAGATGTTAAGGGCATTTCTGATGAGCACTCAGAAAGAAATGAGGAACATGTTATTGGAAACTGAAAGACAGGTGATTCCTGCTATAAAGCAGCAAAGAACTTGCCTGAACTGTGTTCTAGTGTTCTGTGGAGAGTAGAACTTGTGAACAATGAAATTGTATATTTAGCTGGAGAGATTTATAAGCCAAGTACTGAAGGAGAAACTTGGTTCCTCCTCAATGCTTATAGTAAAATTTAAAAGGAGAAAGATGAATTGAAGAAGGGATTGTTAAGCAAAAATTAACCAGAACATGAAAATTTGAAAAATTCTTAGCCTATTTATATTGCAAAAAGTTAGAATGATTGTTCTTTTTTTAAATTTTAAATTTTAAAGATGTGAGGTACAATTCAGGGTTAGGTATACAAATGTTCATTATGCAGGTACCCTTGTTGATGAGGTGTGCCCAATCTCTCCCCTGACAGTTTCCCATTACTGCCAATCCCTTTCTTATAGTATTATGGTACTTGTTCAAGGACCGCTTATGAGTGAGAACACGTGGTATTCAGTTCTTTGTTTCTGTGATAGGTCACTCAGTATTACAGACTCTAATTTCATCCAAGTTACTGTGAAGTTCATAATTTTGTCCTTCTTTATGACTGCATAATATTCCATCATGTATATGTACCACATTTTTTTAATCCAGTTTTCTTTCAATGAGAAGCACGGTTGGTTTCATGTTTTTGCTATTGTGAACAATGCTGCAATAAACATACATGTGCAGGTATCTTTTTCATAGAGTGATTTGAGTTTCTCCAGGTATATTCCTAGTAGGGAGATTGCAGGGTTGTATGAAAGGTCACTTTTTAGACCTTTTAAGCATCGCCAAACTGTTTTCCACAGAGGTTGAACTAGTTTACACTCCCACCAACAGTGTAGAAGTGTTCCCTTTTCCCCACATCCTCTCCAGCGCCTATTGTTTTTTGTGTTATTAATGATGGTCATCCTGGAGTTAGGTAGTGGTATCTCATTGTGGTTTTAATTTGCATTTCTTTGATGACTAGTGAGGCTGAGCATTTTTTCATGTATCTGTTTGCTGCTTGTATGTCTTCTTTTGAGAAGTTTCTATTCATATCTTTTTCCCACTTTGTAATAGGGCTGTTTGTTTTTTTTCTTTTTGGTACATTTGAGTTCCTCGTAGATTCGAAATGTTAGGCCTTTGTCAGATAAACAGTTGGCAATACTATTCAGTGCTGGGAAACTGGCTGACTACATGCAGAAGATTAAAACGAGACTCCTACCTATCACCATACACAAAAATCAACTCTAAATGGATCAAAGACCTAAACGTAAAACCTCAAACTATAAGAACCTTAGAAAATGCAGGAGACACTCTTATGGAAATTCGAACTGGCAACCAATTCCTGATCAAAACCCTGCCATAAGAGATAAGACAGACAAGTGGGACCTCATCAAACTGACAAGCTTCTGTAAAGCCAAAGAAACCATCAAGAGAGTGAGAAGACAGTCCATAGATTGAGAATGATTGTTCTTAAGAGAACACTAAGGATATGGGCAAGCAAACATTTGATGATGCTTATGGGATTATATGTACAGATATGTACAGAAATACTACCAGTTTGAACTGAAAGAGATGGAGATAGAATGAAATAAAGGAAGCCTGTTGAACTTCTTGGATTTGACAGGACAATTCAAGGGAGCTATTTGGTTGCAAACATAGGCAAAAATGTCTCCAAATGTCATTATTCAGAGATAATCAGAGCTACTGGCTTGGTTTCAACAGGCCATATAGCATTGACCCAAAGCCTTGGGGGGAAGGACTGCCATGCAAAACCACAGGTATGGGCCACCTGGAAAAAATAGAGAATGATGTCAGTAAAAATTGCAGAGTAAGGAACACCAAATTTTCCTCCTCCTTAAAAGCAATGAAAACATGGTCAAAATGGTTAGAATCAACTTGGGAGTGATGCTGCCACCCCAGTTGGCCTAGAAAGTGAAACAGCAAACAAAAGAGGATTATTGTCAAGGCTTAAGATCTAACAGAATTTGTCTTGCTAGGTTTTGAAGTTGCCTAGGAATCATCACCTCTTTATTCTTTCTTATTTTTCCCTTTTGAAATGTGAATGCTTATCTATGCCTGTCCCAGCATTGTATTCAGGAATCACATAACTTGTCTGATTTTTAAAGAGTCACAAATTGAGAGGAATTTTGCCTTAGAATGAACTGTACCTTGAATTTAACCCACAACTGACTTAGATGATATTTAGATGAGATATTGGACTTCAGATTTTGATACTGGCATGAATGAAGTCTTTTGAGGTTGTTGGGATGGAATTAATATATTTAGCATTTGAGAAGGACATACATTTGGAGAAACCAGATGCAGAATGCTATGGATGAATTCCCCCCTCCAAAACAATTTGTATGTTGAAGCCCTAACCCATAGTGTGATGATATTTAGAGATGGAGCTTTTGACATGATTAACTTAAGATGAGGTCATGGGGAGGTAGGATTCTCATGGTGGAAATGGTGCCCTTATAAGAAGAAATGCCAGCGAGCTTGCTGTCTCTTTCTCTCCTCCTGCAATGTAAGGACACAGTGAGAAGATGGATTCTGTAAGCCAGGAAGAGAGCACTCACCGGAAACCTACCATATTGCCCCAGATCATTTACTTCTCTAAGACCACTTCTCGTCCATCTTTTCATCTTTCTTCTCAAAAATGTACTCAGTGTCTATCCAAGTTGTAGTCTCTATCTGATGCATTTCATTATTTTCCACCAACGTCCTGGTAAATCTGTAAGCTCTTTATCTCCTGTAACCAAGAGAATCAGTGAGTCCAGGAAGTCTTTTTAAAATGGTAAACAAACAAAAAAAACTCAACACATTCTTTTAATTTTAGCACTTTATGAATTATACAATTTTTTTTACTATTGCAATTCACATGAGTGCCTATTAAAGTAATGTATGTTTCCTGATTTTGTTAAGTATGTGTTTGATTAATGTTCCTGATACTTGCTTATCTTACAATAAGATAAGAGATAATTTTTCAGTTGAATCATATCTATCCCTTTCTCTTCATTTCCTACTTCCCTTACATTTATTTTCTTTAATTTTTGGACAACTAGCTGTTTCACTGGCACTATTAATATTTTGAAATAAATTAACTTTTCATGGCAATGTTTTTCATCACAGACATGGCCTTATATTCTTGTCATATATATATAGTAAGTCTGTTATACTTATTTTATATGGGATTAGACAGGTGCTCTTTAAATTTTTTGGAGAATGATAATGATAATGATTAGGAAATTTCTGGAACAATACTGTGAATAAATGCATCTTTCATATTTTACTCTAAAATATTTAGCGGGTACACAAAATGCACCTAGTATATAAAATTAATAGTAGAATAATGTACAAATAAGAGCAAATTCATATTTTATGCCCTTATTCAAAAGACTTACTTTTCCTCCACATATTGCACAAACTTAGTATAAATACATTGTACAATTAAACTTGTAATATTTTTTGACTTGGTTATTATTTCTAAATTAAAAATACAAAAAGTGTTGCATTAATATAAAAAATAGAGAATGATGTCAGTAAAAATTGCAGAGTAAGGAACACCAAATTTTCCTCCTCCTTAAAAGCAGTGAAAACATGGTCAAAATGGTTAGAATCAACTTAAGCAGAACTTTGGAAATTATCCAAAGGCTTGCAGCCACCTAGAGAGTACTTATTCAATAAAAATGGTAGATTTTCAGTAGGACAGTAAACTTTTTAACTTACTCCAATCCCACCCTCTGCTACCAAACTTAGAAGTAGCTATAGAAATAACAGCCCTTGGTGCCTAAGGGAGCAGAAAATACCTCATTTGGAAGAATTGTAATTAATTATTTGTTCTGACCTGCCTTGTGGCTCTCTAGAAGAATGGCTGAAAAGGCTAGCTTTTATTTATTTTTAACTCAAAATTGGCCTAGTGCTAAAACTGCTTCCTAGGGGACATTTTTTTGGGAAAACATTTACAGGCTGATGTGTTAGTTGCTTCTTTCAGAGGTGATAGATAAGAGTTGGAGGAAACAATAGACTAATCAAAAAGCTTGGGAGGAAAGGCTGGGGAATTAGAAATCTTTAACGTCTTTGAAAAGCTCCAATATATTTCTGGGAATTTAGAAAACTGTGAACATGGCAAGGGTTGTGCCTGTGGTAAGAAAAATATTTGTGAAGGCCCTAAGTTCTCTTCTCCTACTGGCCTTGAGGCTTTGTAGAAGCAGAAAGTACAGGCTAAGGCAGATCTATAAACTATCTGGCTGAGTGTTGAAGGTGTGACCAACATATACAGAGCCCCTTAGCAAAGACTGGAAGATTTTTGGTTATTAATATTTTAGGAAATCTCTGTCCAGTCATTCAATGACCACTATACTGTATTAATTAGAAGCTCTAGTACAATGTACAGTGTCGTATAGAAAAGGCAAGAGTGGACATCCTGATCGTGTTCCAAATATTAAGATGAATGCTTTCAACATTTCAGCATGAAGTAAAATGTAACATTTTAAAAAAATAAGTGCCCTTTACCATGTAGAGAATGTTCCTTTCTATTCTTAGACTGTTGAATATTTTTACCATTAAAAAGTGCTGGATTTTGTCAAGTGTTTTGTGCTGAAATAAGAGTCCTCATACATTGCTAGTGGAGATGCAAAATGGTACACCCACTGTGGACTATAACTTAGTGTTTCCTCCAAAAGATAAATATAGAATTATAATATGACTCTGACATTCTACTCTTAGGTATATACATGACAGAACTGATAATATACGTTCACATAAAAATCTTATACATAAATATACATATCAGTATTATTCATAATAGCCAAAAAGTAGAAACAAGCCAAATGTCTATTAGCTGATAAATGAACAAATCAAATTTGTAATATTCATGCAATGGAATTATTATTACATGCTACAGTATGAATGACCTTTGAAAACATTATACTAAATGAAAGAAGCCATATACAAAAGCCATATAGCATATTGTATTATTTCATTTATGTGAAATGTCCATATAATTGTTCATATAAATACATATAGATGTATATAAACCTAGAAATTAAAAGGTAATTAGTAATTGCCATGGGAAGAGAGGAGAGGGGATTTGGGACTAATTGTAATAGTTATGAGAATTCTTTTAGTGTTGATAAGAATGACCTGGAATTAGTGTTGATGGTTGCATAGCATAGTGAATATATTAAAAACCCCAGAAGTGTACATTTTAAAGTGATGAATTTTATGCTATGTGAATTATACCTCAAAAAATGTGGAAAGGTACAAAAATAAAATAATAAATAAAATAATTTGTAACTTCATAATCTTAACATGAATATTACTAATATTTTGTGTATTAGTATATAATATATATTTGATCTTTGTGCATAATAGTAGAAAAGGAAACATAGTTGTGAGAATATTTACACAATTTTTAAATCTCACCTCTTAACAGTGATACATAGTTTTCATGTTATCAAACACGTGCTGCAAATTTTCATTTATCTTATCAAATTTTATCAAGTTAATAAATGATAAACATTTATCTATTTTGACACTTAGGTTATATATGAATTTTCACGGTTATCCATAATACCATTATGAACCATTTTCTTTTTATATATATTTTTTGAGTTGGGATCTCAATCTGTTGCCCAGACTGGAGAGAAGTGGCATGATCACAGCTCACGGCAGACTTCTACTTCTGGGCTCAGGCGATCCTTCCACCTCAGCCTCTGGAATAGCTGGGACTACAGGCATATGCACCCACGCTTGCCCAGCTAATTTGTTTTAATTTTTGTAGGGACATGGTCTCACTATACTGCCCAGACTGGTCTTGAACTCTTGGGCTCATTCAATCCTCTCACTTCAGCTCATAATGAACCATTTTCTTAAAACAGAATTCCAGAAGTAAATTTGCCCATCATAATTCCCTGACAGCTTTTGTTTTATACTGGTAAATTATTTCATGAAATGTTTTACAAGTGTACACTACTGCCAGAAAAGTGTCTGTTAGTATACACTTATTAGCATTTTGTGCTATTAACATTAGAAATAAAACGCTTTACTAATTTACAAATAAAGCAAAGTAAACTTTCATTTCATACAATTTTTTGTAAGAGAGATTGAGTATTTTTTACCTAATTGTTTCATTTTTTGTATTAATAGACTTGTCTGTATGCTTTGTAAAATATAATAGCATTTCTTCATTTTGAAAATTTCTGTCATAACTTTATTTCTGGCTGTTACAAAATGTTGATATTTTCTATTATGCTGTTTCCAAAATATAAAAGCATAGTGTTGAGGCTCAGAAAATAATATTCCAAAATGAAGGCCTCAGCAGCAGCCTCAGAAACACAAGTTTTTCTCTTACCTTCTTCTGCTTTTCTGTCTCTCAGTCCCATTTTCCTCCAAGGATAGCCATAGAAACTGGAATCTTTCTTCCTCAAGGTGGGCCATGTAAACCAGAACCTCTTTCTTTTACTCAAAGCCATCCATGAAACCTAGAAATATTACTCTAGATTTCCCTTTGCCTTATCTGTGTAAAAAGTGACCATAAAGAAATTATCTGACCTACCATGTTCAACAGTAAGTCATAAGACCCCATTACAGAGAGGGTCCTTCTCCATAACCAGAAGGAAGACATGCATACTCAGAGAGGAAAGAAGAATCTAGACAAACAGGTTTTGTCTGGTTTTCCTAGTCAGTCTGCCAACATTAGATCACATATTTTTTGTCCAATCATATTTCTATAGGGTTGTACATACTGTGTTGAACTTAAATATAAAAATGGAAAATTTCCTCTGTATTTTTGGTTCTTCATTCTGAAGGCTCCCGTGTATACACATTAAATACATTTGCATGCCTTTTCTCCAATTAATCTGTCTTTTGTGAGTTGATTTTTTAGTGAGCCTTCAGAGGGTAAAGCACTTGGTCTTTGCAATAGTTTAGGGACTTCAAGTTATCTGCAAGCATTTGTTCTCAGGTTAGAATTTAGAGGGAAGAGGAAAATTATGTTATTGCTAAACATGATAAATTTTGTTTTTAAGGTTCACCAATGGCCCAGTAATTGACAATTGAAGAAGAAAATACAAAGTAGAGATTTAAGTATATAAAATTAATAAAACAAATTCAGGGACAAGTGATTAGGGTGGGAGGAGAAAACCTGCCTGGAAAATTTAATTAAGAAAAATAAAAGAGTGAAAGAATTTTAGCATTTATGTTCATCAAGGATATTGGCCTGTAGTTCTGTTTCTTTGTTGGATCTTTAATTGGTTTAGGTTTCAATGTGATGTTAGCTTCACAAAATGATTTGGGGAGAGTTCCATCTTTCTTGATTGCCTAGAATACTTTCAATAGGATTGGTATCAGCGTGTCCTTGTATGTTTTGTAGAATTCTGCTGGAAAGCCATCTGGTCCAGGGCTTTTTTTTTTGAAGGTAGTTTTCTTATGACATAGTCGATTTCCTGGGTTGCTATTGGTCTATTTAGGGTCTTGATTTCTTGATTTTCAACCTGGGGAGGTTGTGTGATGTAAGAAAGTCCTCCATTTACATTTTCAAGTTTATTTCCATACAGGTGTACACAGTAATCTCTGATAATCTTTTGTATTTCTTTGGGGTAAGTTGTAACCTCATCATTTACATTTCTGATTGTGTTTATTTGGACTTTCTCTCTCTCTCTCTTTTTTTTTTGGTCAGTCTAACTAGAGGTCCATCAATCTTACTTATACTTTCAAAAAACTAGCTCTTGGTTTCGTTTATTTTTTGTATTATATTTTTGTCTTCTATGTCCCAAATTTGGGCTTTTGTTTTGGTGATCTGGATTCTTCTACTGAAGTTAGGGTTTTGAAGGTCTTGCTTTTCCAGCTTCCTTGGGTGATTATGTTAGGCTGTTAACATGTGATTTTTCCATTTTCTTCATATGTGTTCATAGAGTTGGGATTTCCCCTCTTAGGACTGCTTTCACGGCATCCCAGAGATTTGGTAAGATGTTTCTTCATTTTCATTTGTTTCCAAGTATCTTATAATCTCTGTTTTGATTTTCGTGTTGGCCCAGGAGTTGTTTAGCATCATGCTGTTTAGTGTTCATGTCTTTGTGGGTTATGGGGGAACTTTGTTGGTGTTGATATTTATTTTTATTCCACTGTGGTCTGAGAAGGTGCATGGCAGAATTTCAGTCTTATGGAATTTGTTTATGCTTGATTTATGGCCAAGGATGTGGTTGATCTAAGTTCCATGTGGTGATGAGTAGAATGCAAACTGATGAGCTTCTGCAAAGTCAAAGAAATCATTGAGAGAGCAGGGAGACAGCCCACAGACTGGGAAAAATATAATTGCCCACTATCTGACAAAGGCCTAACATCTAGGATCCACAAGAATCTCAAATGTGCTGAAAAGAAAAAAGCAAACAACCCCATTACAAAGTGGGCAAAATATATGAATAGGTACTTCTCAAAAGGAGACATACAGGCAGCCAACAGATACATGAAAAAATGCTCAGCCTCACTAGTCATCAAAGAAATGCAAATCAAAACCACACTGAGATACCACCAAACTCCATTCAGGACGGCCATCATCAATAACTCAAAAAAGAACAGATGCTGGAGAGGATGCAGTGAAAAGAGATCACTTATACACTGTTGGTGGGAGTGTAAACTAGTACGACCTCTGTGGAAAACAGTTTGATGATTCCTAAAAGATCTAAACCTTGACCTTTCATATGACCCCACATTCCCCCTACTGGGAATATTCCCAGAGAAACTCAAATCACTCTATGAAAAAGATACCTGCACATGTATGTTTATTGCAGCATTGTTCACAATAGCAAAAACATGGAACCAACCGTGCTGCCCATCGAAAGAAGACTGGAGAAAAAAAAATGTGGTACATATACAAGATGGAATTTTACAGTCATAAAGAAGGACAAAATTATGAACTTTGCAGTAACTTAGAGTGTGTAATACTGAGTGATCTATCACAGAAACAAAGAACTGAATATCACATATTCTCACTCATAAGCAGACCTTGAACAATTATCATAATACTATAAGAAAGGGATTGGCAATACTGGGAAACTGCCAGGGGAAGAGGAGCACATCTCATCAACAAGGGTACCTGCATAATGAACACTTGTATACTATTTAAAATAGAAATTAAAAAATAATAGAAAGCTTATAAACATAAAAAAAGAGTTAGAGGAAAAAGCAAAATAACGAAAATACGTAAGATTAACAATACAAAATCATGTAAAACAAAGGACAGAGAAGTTTTTAAAAGTAACAGACTCCTGTAACAATTAGTTGCTCATAGATTTGAAAGCACATGATATTGATTTTCTGGGAAAACCTAAATGGCTAAAATTGTCTCAAGATGTAGAGAAAAATGAAGAGATCAGTAACAATGGAAGAAACCACTAGAACTGTCAAAGAATTTGCTGTAAAAGATGTCTCATTACCAAAATAGTTTTATATTAAGTTTTGTTCCACATTTCAGATACAAATCATTTTCGTTTCCTATAAAAATGGTTTAAGAGCCTGGAACGAAAAGGAAATATTCTCAATTTATATTACTTCAATCAAGACTGACTAAAAATATCAGAAATTAGTGAACAGATTGGTTATGTTTCTGAATATTGAGACAAATAATCCTATATAAAATGCTATTGAAAAAAACCTAAGAATAGACTGAAAGGATGTCATATTAGTACATACAATTTATCTCAGAAATGCAAGGATGATTAAGTGTTAAATAATAGCAGAATTAGTCATATTGATAGATTAAGAGAAAATTTTTAATCACCAAAAGATAGTTAATGAGGAATTTAAATATTTTTTCTAACATGATAAAGAAAACCTATTTTAAGCCCAAAGTCAGCGTTGTATTCAATAATCAAATCCTAAAAACATTTTTGTCAAAATCAGAAAAAGTTGTAGGTAGTTTATTAATAATAATAAGCCAGATATTAGTTTAGTCTGTTTGGTCTGAGAAAACAAAGTACAATAATATCCTGGGTAACTTATAAACAACAGAAATTATTTTTCATAATTCTTCAGGATGGGAATTATAAGATCAAGGTGACAGCAGTTTCAGTGTCTGGTGAAGGCCTTTTTCCTTGGTTTATAGATGTGCCTTTTTGCTGTGTCTTCACATGGTGGAAGGGGCAAACAAAATCCCTTGGGTCTATTTTTTGAGGGTACTAATTCCTTCCATGAGGATTCTGCCCTGATGACTTAATCACCTTCCAAAAGCCTCTCCCACTTTCTAATGCTAGCACATTGGTAGTTAGATTTCAACATAAGAAGAATGAAGTTTATAAAAGAGGAGATAAAAATATGCTTATCTGAAGATTGTTACTTTAACCTCAGATACTTAAATGAAAAATGATTGAAACTAATAATAACTCATTGAAGTAGACCTGAGGCTAATAAACTTTTTCTGTGAAGGACCATATTGTAAATATTTTAGACTTTGAGGGTTGTGGGGTATATGTTGCAACTATTTAACTCTGCTGTTGTGGGCAAAAGCAGCCACAGACAATAAGTAAATGAATGAGCTTGGATGTATGCTGATAATACTTTATTTACAAGAACAAGCTGCAGGTAAAAGATTTGGCTCAAGGGGCATAGTTTGATTACCCCTAAAAAGGATAAATTATTCTCCTTGTTTTAGTAATTATCAATCTGAAATATCAGGGAAATAATGCCATCAACCAGTAGCAGCAAAACAAAAAATGCTCAAGAATATTTTTAACAGAAAATGTGTAAACACAATGTGGCAAATATTGTAAAACTGTATTCAGGGGCAGAAGTGGTTACATGAAAATTGAATGAATAATCTTGGTTTTGATGAAAAAACTTATGTGTTGTAATGGTGCCAATTCTCTCCAATACTTCATAAGATTAAAGAAATTCCAATTAGATTTTTTTTTTGTTTTTTGAGTCAGGGTGTCACTGCTGCCCAGGCTGGAGTGCAGTGATACTATCATGGCTCACCATAACTTCGACTTTGTAGGCTCAGGAGATCCTTCTTTCACAACCTCCCAAGTAGCTGAGGCTACAGGTGCATGCCACCACACCCAATTAGTTTTAAATTTTTTGTGGCAACGAGGACTCATTCACTATGTTGGCCAGGCTGGTCTCAAATTCCTGAGCTCAAGCAATGCTCCTGCCTAGGCTTCCCAGAGTGCTGGATTATAGGTGTGAACCACTGTGTCTGGTTGGATTTTTTTTTTTTTTGGCATGACAAATAGTCTAAAAAAGCAATTGACTATACAAGATGGCAAATAATTTCTGACAAAAACAGGGAGAACTTGGCATAGGGACAGATTATAACTTTTTTTGATGCTTTTGGCTGCAAGTAACTGAAAATCAATCCCAAAATGTTTTAAACAATACAGAAATTTATTGGTTCATATAACTGGAAATTTAGGGTAGGCTGAGTTCAGCTTGGACTTAATCTGATCTTTCTAGCTTCATTTCTCTGAGATTCTTTAAGCCCAGTGTTTTTCAACTAGGGGTGATTTTGCCACCTAAAGAAACATTTAGCAATAACTGGGGATATTTTTGGTTGTTATGACTGTGCAGAGGTAGGATGGAGAGAGGAATTCTACTTGCATTTAGTGGACAGAGGTCAGGTATGCTGTTAAATATCCTATAATGCAAAAAACAGCCCTACACAACAAGAGATTATCCAGCCAAAACGTCACTATTGCTGAAGCTGAGAAACCCTGCCCTAAGCTACATCTTCCCCTGTGAGTGATATTTATCCAGACATAATAACATACAGAGGAAAAAGACACTGTCTTTTCCTAGAGTACTTGCCTAATAGGAAGGAAATTTGCTAGTCTCATATAATGAGTTTGGAAGATTTCTATCTTTTATATAAATTGTACAATTTTATATGAAAAAGCTCTTTGTTTCTTGAAGAAACCATAGTTTATGATTGTTTTATCTTCTTAGTGAATTGGTCCTTTAACCAACATGCCTTTTAATGTTCTTTGCTTTGAATTCTATTTTGTCTGATATTATTATTACTCCACAAGCTTTATTTTCATTAATATCTGCCTGGAATACCTTTTGTCATTCTTTTATTTTCAACATTTCTATATCACTTTTTAAAGATGTGTGCCTTATGTATATTTATTGCTTTATATTTAAAAATCCAAACCCAGAGTTTGTCTTTTAATGGATAACTTTGTTCATTTATTATAATTAATGAAAAAATTTGATGTATTTATATCTTTTTTGGTGTATGTTCTCTATGTGCAATCATTTTCTTTGTGTTCTTTATTTCTCTATATCTCTCTTTTTTCTTCTTTATAGTCTTTGGATAAATCAGACTTTCTTTGCTGAATTTTTTCCCTACTATTTTGGAAGGTATATTTTCTATTTCCGTTTTTTGGGGTAAATTTTCATATTTTTAAATTAATCTTTTTTTTTTTTTTTTTTTTTTTTTGAGTTGGAGTCTCACTCCATCGCCCAGACTGGAGTGCAGTGGCCGCTCCCGGCCACCGCAGCCTCGACCCGCTGGGTTCCGGCGATCCTTCCGCCTCAGCCTTCCAGGAGCTGGAACTACAGGCGCGCGCTACCACGCCCGGCTGATTTTTTGATTGATTGTAGAGATGAGGTCTTGCTTGCCCAGGCGGGTCTCGAACCCTTGGGCTCAGGCAATCCACTCACCTCAGCCTCCCAAGGCGCGGGATTACAGGCTGAGCCACCAAGCCCGGCTTTAAATTAATCTTAAATGCATGTTTTCTTGTTAAGCTATAAAAGAAATCAACATTTTCGAGCATCTTGAAAATATTTCACGAACCTCGGCATTTTGATTTCTGGTCTTCAGAGAGTTCTCTTATTTGTGAGAATAGTGACATCCTTGTGAATACTATTTCCGATATTATCTTATGTTTGAGAGATGCAGGTTTCAGTGTTTATTCTTGAACCAGATGTATCCTTTGATTTTTTACTTTTAAAAGCATATCTAAAGTGGCTGATCACAATGACCACAGATTTATATGTAGGGATACTCATTGCCAAATAATTCATATTTACAAAAACAAAAGTCAATCTAGATGTTTATTAGTAAGGAAATAAATCAATCTGTAGTCATGTGGTGAAATATTGGTTATTGAAGATATTTTATGGAATATTTAATGTTATAGGAAGATACTGACAATATAATGCTAAATGCAAATTTTTTAAGGTATCTTTTAAGGAAAAAATGGACAGAAATGAAATAAACAAAATATTGATATTAGTTACATATGAATAATGGAATTATGGCTCATTTTTATTTTCTTTTTCCTGATTTTCTATATTTTATTTTATTTTTTTTTGAGTTGGAGTCTCACTCTGTTGCCCAGACTGGAGTGCAGTGGCCGCTCCCGGCCACCGCAGCCTCGACCTGCTGGGCTACAGCGATCCTTCCGCCTCAGCCTTCCAAGTAGCTGGAACAACAGGCGCGTGCTACCACGCCTGGCTAATTTTTGATTATTGTAGAGATGAGGTCTCGCCAAGTTGCCCAGGTGGGTCTCGAACCCGTTGGCTCAGGCAATCCACTCACCTCAGCCTCCCAAAGCACGGGATTACAGCCTGAGCCACCGAGCACGGCGATTTTCTATATTTTAAAAATACAGATCTTGTATACATTGCCAATTTTTTTTTGAGTGTATTTAACATCCCCGAACCTTATTTGGATATCAGAGACAAAGCTGCCATGGGTATAAGTTCTCAGTTGATAAACCTTGGTGAGTAGCTAATGTCATTTGGTTTCTACATCTGAACTTAAATTCTGATCTCCAGTCTCCATCTGGGTAGAAACAATCTCAACAATTCAAGTTTTTCTCAGCCATCTCAGAATCCCTATCTCTCTCCCTAATTTTCTTTCTTTCTCTCTCTTTTTTTTTTGGTGATCTGTTTGTCTGTCTATATCACCTATCCATGTTGATATGTCTAAACCCTGGCCTTGGTCCATGAAGATTGCTGTTATGCCCTACTCATCCCTTTCACAAAAACTCACTGGTCTAGTCACTTTTCTGTTCTTGAGAATGGGATAGCATGTGCCATTTCCATATCTTGTACAACAAGGGGAAGCTCTTAGACCTATTTTTTTCAGACTCTGAATGCAACTGTCTTTCTTTTCTACTCCTATTTCCTGCTAGGTTTAGAGGACATAGAAAGACACCCCAGAAAGGGAGGCACAGAACATTTCTGTTCTCCTATTCTTTACATCCATTTGGACTTTAATAATCCCCTGTACGATCAAATCTTCTGTAGCCGGAAGTATTGCTCAGGGCCATTTTTCAGGGACCCTTCAGCATCTTACTCTTTCTTCACTTTTGACTTTTTTCCCCAGCCTGTGGAATCTTTAGTTTGGGGTGGAAAAACTGGCTTTGACTCCAAATTTGTTATTCGTGGCATAAACTTGAAGTTCTAAGATTTTCAGGGATGAGGCTTTGGAAACTGAACATCCCAGATTTCTGCCACTCAGATATGTTTCTAAAAGTCAAAAGCCATCACTTAAATATTTTACCTTTTTCCAAGGCAATGAAAGGCACTGCATGAACTGGGGAGAAGGGAAAGTCAAAAGAAATATGAAAAATATGGAAAAATTAGTTTAATATATTCAGATTTAGCTTATCACAATATAAAAAGTACCATCTTATTATTTTTCATCAATTCCTCTCAATGATATCAGAATTATTTTCTTAAAATATGAATATGGCTATTCATTTTCTTTAAAACGTCAACAAATTCATATTGTGTGTAGATTGAATTTTTCCATAATTGATGTCTGGTTATCTTAGTGACCTTTTCTCTCACTGGTCCTTAACGGCTGCAATAAAAGATTTACTTGCTATTCTACAAATACACCATGTCATTTTGTACCTCTGTGCTCTTGCTTATACTCTTCCCTCAAGAGTGAATTGCTCACCCTACCCTCACAAGCTAGGAAATAATACTCACATTTCAAAGCTCAGCACCAATGTCTGATCAAAATCTGCATAAAGTCCTCTCTGATCCTCTTTCTACAGCGTTGCTTTTTTATTTTTATTTTTTAAAGGTAGTTAGTTTTACAACACTGCACAAAGTAATGAAGAGTGCAGCATTTCTTACATCAGCTCTGGGCCCTCTTCTCTTCATTCTGTTTTCTCTCTGGAAGCAACCTTATCCACGCCTTTCACTTAAATCATGCTGAAGACACCTAAAATAATATGTCCAACGGAGACATTTTAGATAACCTACGGAGCCACATCTCCAACTGATTTCGCTTCAAGTCCATTTTGGATGTCTCTCAATCTCCCCAATCTCAAATATTCAAACTGAACTTATTTTAGGTACTCAAATATTTGTTGAATATAGCATGCAAGTACTATTACCCCTTTTGGATTTTTTGCTACTTTCCTACTGCAACTTGTGTTGCCATCACCATCTGACTGTATATAAGCAGGTTGCCTTTCTTACACCACCATCATGCAAAATGCAGATATACTCGCACTCTTTTAAAAAGACTGGATACCTAGCCATGTTTCCTTCAGGGTGCACTTCAGCAGCCATTGAGAGTCCTTCTGCATCTGATAAGGTACAGTGCAAGAAGTGCAAGCTTTGGAATAAATCATAGCTGTGTTTGTGCTGCAACTGTGCCATTTTTTTAGCTGCATAACCTTGAGGAAATTACCTACTTTATTAGCCACAAGTATCTCATCTGTAAAATATGGGAAACAATACCTGTAGGTTATTCTGTGGGACAAATACAATAGTATGTGTCATAGTACCTAGCACAAGGCCTAGTCAGACTAAGTACCCTAATGGATTTCATTTTATTTTATTTTTTGCTTTTTTTTCTCTGTTGTTGGAAAGCACTTTTCCTGCACTTCTATTTTATCATTCTTTTTTTTTTTTTTTTTTTAAATCACAGCTGTTTACATTCTGTCTCTTTGACTGGATTGTAATTTTTGAGGCCACACCACATGTCTTTTTCATCTCAGAAAACCCACATAATGGTTCAGTAAGTGCTTTTGAATGAATGAATGAATAAAAAAATGGGAGCGGCAAATTTGATTCTATTTTATTTGATACAGTTGAGCTTTTTCTGAGCTTCTGTTCAATCAGGTAAATTATTTGACACAAAAAGCATTTATTTACTTGGTATTTTTTTTTTTTTTGAGTTGGAGTCTCACTCTGTTGCCCAGACTGGTATGCAGTGGCATGCTCCCGGCCACCGCAGCCTCAACCTGCAGGGTTCCGACAATCCTTCCGCCTCAGCCTTCTAAGTAGCTGGAACTACAGGAATGCGCTACCACACCCAGCAATTTTTTTTGATTTATTGTAGAGATGAGGTCTCTCCAAGTTGCCCAGGCAGGTCTCGAACCTGCGGGCTCAGGCAATTCACTCACCTCGGCCTCCCAAAGCGCGGGATTACAGGCTGAGCCACCGAGCCCTGCTGATGTTTTAAGGAATTATAATCATAATATTTCATGTGCAAAAGCTGGGAATGACACATTTTTAAATCTTGCCATTGGAACTCAAATAAATCCTGGTTGTTTTAGAAGAAATGTGAATGCTTAACATTGATCTCTAGGGTATTTTCGTTGATTCTTAAGTTTTATGACCTGTTCTAACGTGCTCTTGGTTTAAAATGTGTACTACTCTCTTTGGTATGACAGTCCACTGCATTATTGATTTAAAAGTTAAGAAACAATAGTTGTAAATCAGATGTTACTTCTTGTGCCTAAACTATTGTTTATTTATTCTTAAATATGACAGTAACTAAACCTGAAGATTGTCTCAACCTTTACTAAGGTAAAATTCCACTTGCATTCCATTGACATAGAGTCTCAGAAACAAAGTAAACTAAATGTGTGGCTCTTTTTTGGCATCTGTTGTCCCCATTAACTGCAATGTAAGAAATGAATGTCAAAGTACACATAACTCTAGGCTCTTGACTACATGATTTACTCCAATATTTTCCCAGAAATGCTGATGGACTGTAAAAGACAGCAGACACCCACTGAAATTTATTAACAAGCCAGAAAGCTGCTGTTCTGTGAGTTGCAGACAAAAGCAAATGTTAAGTTGTTGAATAGCCCTTTTGTTTTTTGTGGCCCACTACAAAAGGGCTTTATTTACAACCTTAGCTTTGGAAGTTTGCCTTTTTGTAGGTCAAAAGAGATACCCAAAGGACGATGGAAAATTTGTATTTAGTAGGGATTACCATTGTGGAGCTTCAGGGTAGCCATGTTTTTTTTTTTCTTTTGGTTTATAAAATGTTCCCAAAGACTTTCTATATCTGTGAAGCTAGTCATTCCCCATCTTCCAATATTAGCTGTGGGGTATAAAGGAAGCAGCAATTTTGAGAGTACAAAATGAAGGAAGGAGCGTGCAGAATTCAGCCTGGTTAGTCAAGCACGTTTTAGAAGGAGACATTTGTGTTCGCATTGCCTGTAAGGTATTTAAATAAATGTTCTTTTTAATCTTTTTCTTCCGATCAGAGTCTTCAATACCCGAGTTTGTGAACCTCAGTTAACTTGTCCAACTAAGAATTGTCTCCCTTCTCTGAACACACGTGATATATTATTTATATCACTCATTTTACCCTTATATACAGCCTCTTGTCATTATTCAAATGTTTCAGTATGGATACTTCATTTTATATGATTATAAAGTCCCTGCTTCTCAGGATTGTATCTTCAACATCCTTAGCATATTCATTATATTGTTTCTTACATAGGTGCATTGCTATTTCTTGGACATTGTAGGCTACAGAAAATGCATTCCATTGACTGAGCCACAAGTCTGATTTTACTATTTTAAGCAACAAAGTACATTCATTATTCAAGCAAATCCATAATATTTGTTCTTGATAGTAAATTTTCTAATTGGCCATTCCTTCTTGTTAAAAGTAAATACTTAAGACTATAAAGTTTAGAAACATCATTTATACCCCCAAAAGATAGCGTAAGGACTGTTCAAAACAATTAAAATATTTAAGAGTCTTCTCTTGCTTGAATAATATGCTTACTTACTTTTGTATTTACTGTTATCTCAAAAACTCTCCATTGGCCTTGGTACTCAAACCTGCTTACTAGATCATGCCTGCCAATTGTTGCAGACCCCTCATTTTGGATCATTTCTTGCTTTTGCCCTACTCCTTTGCATTTTCTACTTTGGCTTGGCCCTTCCTTCCTGAGCTAGTTTTCTGTCATGAGTTATACTTTGCAGCTGTATGCTGGCCTGGTCAACTACTCTACCTCCACCTGACTTTAGACCTCTATCTCTAGAAGAAGCTCCGAGCACTGTTTACTCAGGAGTAAAGGCAGCATAATAAAGGCTAAAGCCAAAAAATATTATATGGAAAATGTCAAGAAGCTAAAGACAATAAAATACTTAAAAAGCAATATTTAAAGCAAGAGCTAAAAGCATTAGGACAGATGGCAACAAACAAAATGAATCAGTTCTTTTTACATCTTCTGTACATTTTTCTTTTTTTTTCCTCTTTTAATTTTTGTTATAAAATTGTGGGGTACAATTCAGAGTTAGGTATACAAATATTCATTGTGCAGGTACACTTGTTGGTGAGGTGTGCCCAACCCTCCCCAGGCAGATATTGACATTGTCAATCCCACTTCCCTGCCCACCCGCCCCCCCTGCAGTTTCCCACTACTGTCAATACTTTTCTTATAGTATTATAGTAGTTGTTCTAGGTCGATTTATGAGTTAAAACATGTTGTGATGTTCAGCTATTTGTTTATGTGAGAGATCACTCGGTATTATAAACTCTAATTCCATCCAGGTTGCTGCACAGTTCATGATTTTGCTCTTCTTTATGGCTGTGTAATATTCCATCGTGTATAGGTACCACATTTTAAAAAATCCAATCCTCTTTTGATGGGCAGCACAGTTGGTTCCATGTTCTTGCTATTGTGAACAATACTGAGATAAACATACATGTGCAGGTTTTTTTTTATAGAGTGATTTGAGAACTTTGGGGAATATTCCCAGTAGGGGGATTTCGGGGTCATATGGAAAGTTGATTTTTAGAACTTTTAGGAATCGTCACACTGTTTTCCACAGAGGCTGTACTAGCTTACGCTCCCACCAACAGTGTTGAAGTGTTCCCTTTTCACCACATCCTCTCCAGCATCTGTTATTTTTTGAGTTATTGATGATGGCCATTCTGACTGGGGTTAGTTGGTATCTCTGTGTGGTTTTTATTTGCATCTCCTTGATGACTAGTGAGGCTGAACATTTTTTCATGTGTGTGTTGGCTGCTCGTATGTCTTCTTTTGAGAAGTGTCTATTCATATCTTTAGCCCAGTTTGTAGTGGGGCTGTTTGTTTTTTTCTTTTCAGCATGTTGAGTTCCTTATAGATCCTTGATGTTAGGCCTTTGTCAGATATGGAGTGGGCAAATATTTTTTTCCTAATCTGTGAGTTGTCACCTTGCTTTCGTGATGGTTACTTTGGTTTTGCAGAAGCTTGTCAGTTTAATGAGGTCTCACTTATCTATCTTATCTCTTGTGGCCTGGGCATTTTTGGTTTTGCTCAGAAATTGGATGCCAGTTCCAACTTCCATACGGGTGTGTCCTGTATTATCTAAAGTTCTTATGGTTTGAGGTTTTACATTTAGGTCTCTGATCCATTTAGAGTTAATTTTTGTGTTTGAGGATAGATAGGGGTCCATGTTTGAATCTTTTGCATGTGGTCAGCCAGTTTTCCCAGCACCATTTACTGAATAGGATCTCCTCTCCCAGTGGTGGGTGGTGGAGGCTTTGTCGAAGATGAGTTGGTTGAGAAATTGGGGTTTTGCTTCTGGAATCTCAATTCTATTCCATTTGTCTATATGCCTGTTCTTGTACCAATACCAAGCTGTTTTGATTATTGTCGCTTTATAGTGAAGTTTAAAGTCTGGTATTGTGATACCTCCTGCTTTGTTTTTTTGTTTGTTTGTTTTTGTTTTTTACTGAGGATTGTTCTGGCTATTCTTGGTCATTTGTGTTTCCATATGAATTCCTGTATTTTTTTTTTCTAGATCTGAGAAGAATGTTACTGGTAATTTGATGGGTTTTGCATTAAATCTATAGATTGCCTTAGGTAAGATGGACATCTTCACAATGTAGATTCTTCCAATCCATGCACATGGAATATTTTTCCATTTGTTTGTGTCATCTTTGATTCCTTTGAGTAGCGTTTTGTAGTTTTTATTGTTAAGGTCTTTTACGTCTCTGGTTAGGAAGATGCTAAGGTATTTCATTTTTTTGTGGCTATTGTGAATGAGATTGTGCTTTTTATTTGGGTTTCGTTTGTTTATTGCTGGTGTAAAGAAATGCAATTGTCTTTTGCACATTTATTTTGCAAGGAGGCTTTTGACAGATTCTCTTGGGTTTTCAATGTATACAATCTTGTCGTCTGCAAAGAGAGAGAGCTTGACTTCCTCTTTTCCTATTTTGATACCCCTGATCGCCTTCTCTTTTCTGATTGCTCTAGCTAGGACTTCCAATACTATATTGAACAAGAGGGGTGAGAGTGGGCATCCCTGTCTTGTTCCCGGTTTCAGGGGAAATGGTTCCAATTTTTGTCTGTTTAGGAGTATGCTGGCTGTGGGTTTCCTATAGATGGCTTTTACTATTTTTAGGTATTTTCCATGTATGTCTAGATGTTTGAGGGTTTTAATCAAGAAGGGGTGTAGGTTTTTATCAAAAGCTTTTTCCGCATCTAATGATATAATCATGTGGTTTTTGCTTTGATGTCTGTTGATGTGTTTAATTA
>CAUYQG010030062.1:0-34692 GCA_963574415.1 Tarsius wallacei | reverse complement strand
ACAGGCTTCCCCCTCTCCCCCAGCGAACCCTGGGCCAAGCTCTGGGGTTTGCAACTTTTGTGACTTTCCCACCTGGCCACATTATTCTTTCAGACTCTTCCAAGTCTCATCTAGACCTGCGCTGTCACCAGCCACGGGTGGTGGCTGAGCATGTGGGGTGTGGCCCGGCTGTGTGGACGCAGGCTGCGTGTGTAAAACACTCCGGATTTCTAAGCCTCAGCACGAAAGAAATGCGGATGAAGGGCCTCGTTAGTAATTCTTTTTTTTTTTTTGAGTTGGAGTCTCATTCTGTCACCCAGACTGGAGTGCAGTGGCCGCTCCCGGCCACCGCAGCCTCGACCCACTGGGCTCCGGCGATCCTTCCACCTCAGCCTTCCGAGTAGCTGGAATTACAGGCATGTGCTACCACGCCCGGCTAATTTTTTTGATTTATTATAGAGACGAGGTCTTACCAAGGTGCCCAGGCGGGTCTCGAACCCGCGGGCTCAGGCAATCCACTCACCTCGGCCTCCCAAAGCGCGGGATTACAGGCTGAGTCATCGAGCCCAGCCAGTAATTTTTTTTTTTTGAGTCGGGTCTCACTCTTTTGCCCAGGCTGGAATGCAGCGGCATGATCATGGTTCACCGCAGCCTCTACCTCCTGGGCTCTGGAAGTCCTCCCTACTCAGCCTTCCAAGTAGCCGGGACTGCAGGTGCATGCCACCACGCCCGGCTAATTTTTTAAACATGATTTAGAGATGGGATTTCATTATGTTGTCCAGACTTGTCAAGGCCTCAGGTCTCCTGGCTTGGCCTCCCAAAGTGCTGGTGTTCCAGGTGTGAGCCACTACTCCTGGCTTCTCAGTAATTTTTAACATTGACTACACATTGAGATGACAACATTTGGGATATATTGGATCAGATAAAGTGCTATTAACATTAATGTCACCTGTTTCTTTTTTGCTTTCTTCAGGGTGGCCACTAGAAAATTTAAGGGTCCACGTGTTGGCCTCACTGTAGGCCCCAAAAGTCCCCTTCTGAATAAGGTCTCGAGTCTTGCTACCATCTCTGCCCTGTGGGTGTTTGGGGCCCGCGGAGGGTTCTGGGTGGACTGTGGGTGAGAGGGCGTGTGTGACTGCCGTGCAGGTGTGCTCTTGTGGTTTCTAGCCCTGGTGCAGGTCTGGCTTCAGCTGCGCTGGGCAGCTGGGTGCTGCGGGCAGGCTCCTCCGGTCTCTGGTGCTGCTCAAAGTTGGGGTCCGTCTGTCCACAGACGGCTTTTCTGCCTCTTGCTGAGGACACATGATGAAGCCCCCTCCCAGCGGTGCTGGCGACTCCCTCGCCAAGTCATAGCCCGCCTGGCCTTCGAGAATCACGGGAAGGGGTGGTGAACAGTTGTGGGGGTGACTTCGAGGGGATTTGGGGGTTGGTGCTCCCATCAGGCATCTTGGGGACATTTTGTGGAGTCCACACCCTGAGTGGGAAGTGCTGGCTTGCCTTTGCAGCCTCGGGGGTTTTCAAGTCCCCTTGTGAGGTGGAGGCCCGAGAGGCCCCCTGGAAGAGAAGCCTGTCCACAGCCTCCTGGAAGACGGCCTGCTGCCCCTGTGGTGGGGTGAGCAGGGGAGGGCCGGGCTGGGTGTCTGCAGGAACAGGCATGGGGTGTGGCTCTCCCCAGAGGCTGCGTGGGGAACTGACCGCTCTTGGTGGCAGAACCCCCCACCCACGGGGCCACATGGTATCTGGTGAACAGGCCGCCTGTGTGGCCGGTCTATGAGGGCCAGTCCCAGGCAGTGACTGGATCGAGGTGGGGACACCTTGTTTGGAAGGTGCCGGAAGTTCCTGCCAGGCACAAAGGATGGGGAAGGGCGGACCCGTCCCAGAAGCACGAAGAGGAGATGGGGGGGACCTGGATGGGCCTGGGGGAAGGAAAGCAGACCAGGGTGGAAGGATGGAGGGCAGTGGCCGAGGGGATGACTGCTATTAACCACAGGGGTCACTCGCTGAGCCCGTGTCCCCATCTGTGAATTGAGGGGTGACAGAAGGTGACCTCTAAGGACCTTCCAGCCCTGCTGTCTTGCAGGCTGTTGAGATGTGAGGCCCAGAGGAGGCTCCTCCCAGTCTCCTTCCTACGTCCCTTCTCCCTCAGCTCCACAGCAGCACGGGCCACGGGGAGTTCCAGGCTGAATGGAACCCCTTGGCAGCCACATGACAGGTCCTCTTGTGTGACAAGGGGAAAACAGAGCCATGTGTGCCAGCCACCAGCCATTCTAAAGGTGAAGAGACTCAAAAAGGCTTGTGTCTGAATCAAGTGTCATCCACCCACCCCCTGGAGGCAGGGCGCCAGGATCTCCTAGAGAGAAATTGGGGCTGCCTAGTGGGGACTCGAATGTGGCCAGGGTCACTGTGGCACAAAAGGGTTTTAAAGTATCTGTCTCAGTCATGAGAAGAGAAAAAAGAATCAGTGAAGAAAAAGAAACCACTCAGTTTTGCACCATCGAACACTCTGGTGTTTCCCTGAGGATAAACTGGAAATGAGGTGTTACGACAACATAGGACAGGCTGGGCATGGTGGCTCATGCCTATAATCCCAGCACTTTGGGAGATCGAGGTGCGAGGATTGCCTGAGCCCACAGGTTTGAGACCAGCCTGGGCAACTTGGTGAGACCTCATCTCTACAATACATCAAAAAATTAGCCAGGTGCGGTGGCACATACCTGTAGTTCCATCTACTTGGAAGGTTAAGGCAGAAGGATCGTCTGAGTCCAGCAGGTCGAGACTGCAGTGTTTGTGAGCGTGTTACTGCACTCCAGCCTGGGCAACAGAGTGAGACTCCAGCTCAAAAAAAAAAAAAAGATAACATGGGACTGAGCGGGTCAGTGTGTTAGGACACTTGATCTGTGTCTTTCTTTTCTTCCTGGCAGTAATCGGATTGCTGGAAGGATTGCTGGAAGCCTTGCGTGTTAAGAGCTAAGTAGTGACAATGAAAGCATTCCTTCTATGGGCAGAAGAGCCCCCCATTCTTTGTCCTACTGAGGCTGAGAGGAAAGGACATCGCAGCTGATCCAAAAGGGCTGTCGTGCTGCACGCTGGCCCTGTCGATCTCATTGGATTCAGTTTGCTTTAAACATTTTCAGAGATCGTCTAGTTGCTGTCTATCCTTTTGTTGTATAATTAAGAATCATGTTTTTGCTAATCATTTGGTTTTAAACATGTCTCTGGTATATAGAGCTTAGGGTTGCTTTTTTGTCGCTTGAAGCATAGCATTTGTTTAAGGTAATTTTGTTCATTTACATTTATTGTTATGTCATGTTTTACTAGATTCTGCTATCTGTTTTGTTTCTGATTTGGGTTATCATTTGATTTTTCCATGTACTTGTGGTTTTACGATGGACTGTGCACAGCTTCATGGACCGTTTCATTTTGGATTCCTTTTTTTAAATTGAGTCGGAGTCCCACTTTGTTGCCCAGGCTGGAATGTAGTGGCATGCTGATAACTACCGCAGCCTCTCCCTGCTGGGCTCAGGTGATCCTTTTGCCTCAGCCTTTCAAGTAGCTGGAACCACAGGGGCATGCCATCACGCCCGGCTAAGTTTTTTTTTTTACTTATTGTAGAGACGAGGCCTCCCATGTTGCTCAGGCTGGTCTTGAACCTCTGTCTCAGGCAATACTCTCCCCTCAGCCTCCCAAAGTGCTGGGATTACAGGTGTAAGGCACTGAACCATTTTGGATTTCTTAAGCCTTTTCAAACTCCTCCTTCCTTTCTTTTTCTCTTCTTTTCCCTTTGAGTCAAGGTCTCGCTCTCACCCAGGCTGGAGTGCAGTGGCATGATCACAGCTCACCTCAGCCTCAATCTCCTCGGCTCGGGCAAGCCTCCCACCTCAGCCTTCTGAGTAGCTGGGACTGCAGATGCACACCACCACGCTCGGCTAGTTTTTTCATTTTTATTTTTTGGTAAAGACAGGTCTCGCTATGTTGCCCAGACTGGTCTCAAACTCCTGGGCTCAAGCAATCCTCCCATCTCAGCCTCCCAAATTGCTTGAATTACAGGCATGAGCCACCATACCCGGCCATTTTTTCTTAATCTAAATCTTCCAATAGCTAACCCATGCAAACATCAAAGTTTCTTATTTCTTGAGATTGCCATATATGGCTATCGCAAAGCAGAAGAACTCTGGACTTCCTTCTGTGGGCGTCTTCAGTTGTCTTCCTTCTCCTGGGTGCTGTCTGCCCGCCCCCCCGCCCCCTGCCCTCGGGCTTTGAGGTTGAGAAACTCAGTTCTCAATTCTCCTTTCTGGCTTTCACCCCGACTGCGTTCTCTCATTGCACTGATCACACACACGCTTAGGAGCGGTATGGCGGAGTGGGAATCGAAATGGGCTGTAAGATGTGGTGTCATTCTGGGCAGGTCTCTCCAGCCCAGCCCAGCCCGTGGGTCTTATCGTCAAAAGATAAACTACAGCTAATATACCCAGGGAGGGCCGAGGGAGGAGGGGTGCGAGGCTGTGCCTGGCACTCGTCCGCTGCCTGAGAAATATGAGCCCCCTCTTCGCCTCCCTTTGGTGCGCTGGGTGGCTTTGCACGCCAAGGCTTTGTCTTTTCCTGTAAAGCTTGACCTTGAGCGTTCTGGCTTTGCCACTCTTCTTGGGCGTATGGCAACTTTTTTGTTTGGTTTCTTAGTTGAGGTGAAACTCGCCTCACATAAAATTAGCCCCTTAACAATGTACAGTTCGGTGGCATTTAGGGCATTCACAGTTTTGTGGGGTTACCACCTCTGTCTGGTTCCAGAGCATTTCCGTCCCCCAGAAGGAGATGGTGACTCTCTCTCCCTCTTTTTTTTTTTTTTTTGCTTGAAACATCCATGAAACAAGTGACTAAGGAAACATTGAGTGAAAAAATTGTCCTGATATATGAGTTTCTTAAGACCTCAGCTTACTACTACTATTCTACTGACAATAACACCATCAACGATGAGGATGGTGATGATAGCTAATATTTATTAAACCATTTACAGAAATCAGCTCATTCTTAGTCATTCCATCATTTTCAGGGGATAAGTAGGCTATTCTGTTATCTCAATTTTACATGAGGAAACCAAGACTCAGAGAGGTTAAGTAGCATGCCTAAGAGCAAAGGAGGGCTGAAGTTGACACCTGATGCCAGGCAGCTTGGCTTTTAACCACTTGGTCATATTGTCTTCCATTAATGCTTCTTAAACGTCACTTGAGGAGAGGGTCAACCTGAACCATCTCAATCTAAACTGGTGTTCCTTTTATTTTTCTCTGTCCTGACACTGTGTTTTGCCCCTCTACAGTACTAAATCACAATTTGTAATTAAATGCTATCTGTGTACATCTTTGGCTAAATGACTACCCTCTCAGCAGAATGTCACATAAGGAACCAGGCCTTTCTTATCCCTTATTGTCATCCCTGTGCCCATCCCAATGCCTGGGACTCAGAATATATTTGCTGATGGAATGCAAACATGATTTCATTGATTATATTCCCCAAAGATTGACCAACATTGATCCAATGAGACAATTTTACAGGGTGGTAGCAGGTGACAGGAGAGCCTTGAGTACACTTTCAATTAAGCTAACCTCTTGTTTCTCTCTTAGTAATTATTCCAAGACGCCTGATAGGCAGCTTCCTGAAATGATCAACAGGAGGAAAGGCAAGAAACTGAATTATGAATCATACTTCAGTTTCACCCTATATGTCTTGTGCTTATCTCAAAATGCCATCTGAACATTGCTACCTTCACTATGCTTGTAGAAAAAGGGTCAGAAATAGTGGCGAAGGCAGTTACAAAAGGGATCAGAGTCATGATACTCGTGGTCAAATTATTTGGTCTTCCTTCTGCTTTTTAAAAATTCTTTCCCCATTGGTGCTCTTGATTGAAAATCCATCTGGAACTATGTG
This sequence comes from Tarsius wallacei, assembly GCA_963574415.1. Classification (NCBI taxonomy): domain Eukaryota; kingdom Metazoa; phylum Chordata; class Mammalia; order Primates; family Tarsiidae; genus Tarsius; species Tarsius wallacei. The sequence continues at coordinate 28,797 of CAUYQG010030062.1, read as the reverse complement.
TAGTCCCATCTGTTATATGCTGGGGACAACAAGGGGTTTTACTGAGGATGATAACATGATTTCCTGTAAAAACTAAGCTCTTCCTGCATGGAAAGAGACTTGCATTTGTGTTCAGTTTTAATCCAGTCAGTAGAATTAAGTACTGCCCAACGAACAAAAGGATGTGTCAGAGACGGTAGTCACTTGTTAATTGGCTTAAGAGGAAGGTGAAAAAATGATCAAAAACCAAGTCATGAGGAATGATTTTTTTAAAAAGTGGTAGATATTGCTATTGAGACTACATCTTGGACTAAAGATTTGGCTAGTATTTTCCCAGTGGGTCTAAATAATAAATAGAATGGAGAGACCCTGCATACTGGGTGCAAAAGTGTAAGGATAGAGAACTACACATTATTTGCACTCTTTAGAATTCAGAACTAGAGGAGAACTGGGCAGTTCTCATGAAAATTCTACTTGCCTCAAATTTTGTGAAGCTGTCATCTCACTTTTGAGTCAGTTAATTTTGATATTTTCAACTCAAGTTCTTAAAGCAGGGTCAAATGTTTTTCCCAAGCAGGTTTAACCTTTAAAGATATTTATTTCCATGATTTATAGAATGAATGTAGACTTTAGCATTGCTTGATGGTAACTCACTCAACAAAATTCTTAACTTTAGCAATTCATCATCTAAGCTCCATATTATTTCTATGCAATAACTACAAGGTTCTAGAATTTGGACAGTTTCAGGACACTTTTTTTTCATGGGCTGTTGTGAAGTTCAGAGATTCTCAATATCCCTTTGGAAATATCACAGGCTATTTGGAATATTTGTGACTGCTACTGACTTCTTCTGGCTTATTAAAATATAGTATTTTTATAAATCGAATCTTTTTAAATGGAAGAATCATTTCTGGATTACTTTGTAGTTATAAAGTAATGCTGAAGAAGACTTAATGGCAAGTTTAGATCTTCTGAGTTAGATATAGTGATTCTGTTAATGGTAAGTAACCAATGGTGGGAACCATAATTTTACCACCTATCGTGGTATTTGAGTCCTCATAGGGTGGCTAACCTTAGGCTATGATCTTTCTATGTGAACATTATACAGCTTGTATGAAGAGTGTGTGTGTGTGTGTGTGTGTGTGTGTACAGCAATGAGTGATTAGTTTATGGGATTCCTTGGGGTCTCTTGATATTACCATTTTAGGGAAAAAAAAACTACCAGTAAGTTAATACCTGTTCCAAGTATTTCCCATACATTAATGCATTTAATCCTCACAGCAACAACCTTAAGTTTAAGTATTCTTATGCCCACTTTATAGATGAGGAAATAAAGTTTCAGAGAAGGAAATTTCATCATAGTCACACAGGAAATCAGTGGTACCAATGCTCGCCTCTTGCCACAGAAGTAGAATGTTTCCCATAGTTGATCAAAAGGTGTAGTTGTAAGATTCTTTGCAGTACAGGCATGTGTTGGGAGTAAAATGCTTTCTGTTTTCCTTTTGAAGCCATCTAAAATATGACTATGCCTTAGAAAGACACATCACAATCTAAAGTTAATGACAGTAGTTGAAATTTATTGTCATGTCTCATCACAAAATTGCTTTTTTATATGAAGTTCTAATTGGATTTCTCCTTTTCTATTTCATAGTCCTACTTGATCTGGAGACATAGTAAACCCAAATTTTTCCCTTGAGAGAAGCTATCGCTAATCTCACAATGGTCATTACTAAGGAAAAATTAAGTCATTAATGGAATTTTATTAAATGCTGTTATCTTTTTGATCAAAAAGTTTCTTTAAGTCTCCTCTCTCAGCAAGCTATCTTGTTCTAAGAAATAAAAACGGATGTGCAGGTCTGGAACTATCAGTGACCTGCAAACTTCCCAGCAGCAAAAATAGGTGACACTTTTGCATACCTCATAGCCCCTTCATTACCTACATAAAAATCTCTGACAGAACACAGTATCAAGTACCTGTTTCAAAGAAGTTACCCAGTCAAAACAAAACAAAACAAAACAAAACAGAAACGCAAGCAAATTTTCAGTTTCTTGACTGCCTAAGATACAAATCAGTTGGATTCTGAGGACTTAATTTCTGGGGATTAGTGTACCATTCTGACAAAGCTGAGCTTTTCACTCCTTACCATATAAAATATCTAAAAATGTGTTCATTTTGATCTAGTAGCACCACTTGCCTTTGTTCCTAGACTAAAGTATTGATACTACAATTAGGAACTCTTATCTCATTTTGGGAGACTCAGTAAAATAACTCTCCTATAGATGAGTCAAGAAATGAAAAAGGATAAGAAGGCTTCTTGTTTTATTTTTTTGTTTGCTTTCCCTCATTTTTGGGGTTCTGCAGAAGTGGTTTCAAAGGTCGGTGTTCCCATGCCCTTGAGGGACATAATTGTTCCCAAGTAGTGATGGTGGGTCTTCCATTGGCATGTGGAGTGGAAAGAGCTTGCATCTGACTGAGAGAGGAAATGGCTCGAATATGCACTGGCTAAAGGGTGCAGGAGCTGCAGGGGCTGAAGGAGAGCCGTCTCCCTAAGGCAGTCAGTCCTTGGTGTTCCTCTCCTTTCTAGCAACAGGAGGACAGATTTGAGAAAGAATCACAGAAAATGGATAATGAAACCTATAGTCTGCTACATTTGGGGATCACCACTCTTGATCCAGTTGGAAATAAGGAAGAACACTGCCATTTTATTATTGTCCAAATAATATGGCATGTGTGCTATGCATTATTAAGAAGAGTTCCATTCGGTGTCTTCACCAAATCAACTTTAATTCTAAAAACCAGAACTATGAAATAGGTATGCTTGAGGATTTCTTACAGTTTTTAAAATTCATTTAATTCAACAAACATTAATGAAAGTACTTCTATGAGGCCAGCATTGTGAGGTGGTTGCAGAGGCAGACTACCAGAGTTCAAATCCCCCAGATGCCACTTACTGGCTATATAATCTTAAGTGAGTGATTTCGCTCTCTGTATGTCAGTTTCTTCAAATGAAAAGCAGGAGAAAGAATCAGAACCCCACGGGAGTGGTGTGAAGATTAAGTGAGTTCATACTGTGAAGTGTACATGTGCGCCTGCATGTGTCTGGTGTGTCATACGTAGTAGTAATCATTATTCTCAGTATGCTGTCAGGCACAGTGCAAGGTGTTTTTCCTATGCTCAATATCCATTTTTAGGACAAATATACTACTTAATTATAGATATACTACTGTTCTCATCACCTCAGACTTGGCTTATACAGTAACTCCCTATCTGATTTCTGTATCACCAGTATCCTCATTCCAAACCCAAATGTGTCTTTCTAAAGCTTTGATTTTTACCATTTCATGATTCAAAATGGAAAAAAAATAAAACCTTTCTTTTTAGACATTTTCCCCACCAAAATGTATAGAAGGCAGATAATTATGATGCTCAACATTATTATTCATTAGAAAAATGAAAATAAAAGACACCATGAGATGCCACTACACACTCATTAGAATGGCCAAACTAAATAAATAAAGGAAGAAAGAAAAAAGTTAAAAAAGAAAGAAGGGAAAGAAAAAAAAAAAGCAAAACCAAAACTGCTAACACCAAGTGCTGACAAGAATGCTCATACCTTGCTGGTGGGATTATAAAGTGGTACTGCTTTAGAAAGCTATTTGGCAGTTAACATACACTTCAAGACAACCCAGTAATTCCATTCCTAAATATTTGCCCAAAAGGAATGAAAACATGTTTTAAAAAAAAATCTGTATGCAATGTCATAGTGGCTTTATTTATGATTGCCAGAAAAACATCCAAACACCTTTCAGCTGGTAAAAGGATAAACAAACTGTGGCATATCCATACAAGGAAACCCTACTCAAATAAAAGGGAACTAACTACTGCTACATACAGCAGGGATGAATCTCAAATGTGTATGCTAAGTGAAAGGAGCCAGACTCAAAAGATTAAATAAGACAGTCAGGAAAAGGCAAACCTATAGAGACAGAAAACAGATCGGTGGTTGCCAGGGACTGGTGGTCAAGGAGGGATTAAATTACAAAGGGACTTGAAGGAATGTTTGGGGAATTATTCTCTATCAAAACTCATGAAACTGTATAATAAAAAGAGTAGACTTGACTTTATGTAAAGTATAGCTCAATAATTCTACTTAAAAAAATTATGTCCATTACCAATAGAATAGGGTCTAGTAAATTAATGAAGTGATAAAATCTATTCTTCCAAACTGATCTTAATTACAATGAGGGAAGACTCAAAAAAAGTCCAGTATTCTATTTTGGAGGGCAGGCCCTTTGTAGTACAGTCTTACCCCACTAGGTAAGTGCTCTAGGAACCCATCAGCATCAGTGTACCAGCTAGCATTGTTGTGAAAGGCTATGTTCAGCTTCAGTGAATTTTTTTTGGAGATTCTTTAAAGGCATTGACGCATTTCATCATGAGTGATTTATGAGTGCACCTGCCCACACTGTGCTGTGTTCAGCAGTTTTTGACCAAAAATGATATGACCTCATACTCCACCCTCTCTATTTACCCAATCTCCCAAGCTACTTTTTTTTGTTTCCTTGAATGAAAAAAGTCCTCAAAGGAAAACATTTTGGCCATGTGGAAGAGATGAAACAAAAAATGGCAGAAGCACTAAAAGGCATCAAAATTGATGAATTCAAAAACTGTTTGGAGCAGTGGAAAAAGCATCTCAATAGGTGTACTGCATCAAACAAACAGGACTTTGAAGGTGACTGAAGTTTAAACATGTAAGAATAAATAAACAATTTTTAAATAAATAAATTCCAGTTTTTGGGGGTCACCCCATATGCCCTATTTACCTCTCTTCATTCAATGCCCCCTTTGCCACTAATACATGCTGTATGTGTTTTTACTTCCTTACATTGAATCGAACTGTTCCCCAAAATAAAATGCCTTCACCAGTTCTCCACCTACATCCAAACCAACCAAGTCCAAGTCATGTGCCATTATCTCAGTGACCCCTTCCTGTCCACACCAGTCTACAGTGATGTCTCCAGAAAATTCCTCTGGCACTAATTCTTTGAATTATTCATTTGGCATTTTAACACTTGACATTTAATCTTGATGTCATCTGTTTCTTCATTCACTCATTTATTATTTTATTTATTGAACAGATATTTATTAAACAAATAGTTAATATGAGTGATCACCATCGGTTGACTGTGTAAGTCTATTCTTGTACTTCCTTTTTCTAGAACCTTGATTTTGTTCAGGAAAGATTACCATCTCCCCTAATTTGTCTAAGACAGCTATGAATCCCAGACCTCTTATCAGGAATAGGTTAAGGGTGAGCATGTGGCCTAATCTTGGCCAATAAGAAGTGAAAGGAATCTGTTGAAATCTTCTGGAAAAGGTGACCTGACACCTGCAAATGCACCAGCTGTTTTGCAACCACAAGGTGAGTCAGTTGCAAGAAAGTTAACATGCCTAAAACAGTGTGGCAGAACAAGGAAGGAACCTGGGTCTTTAGTGACACTGTGGATCCCTGAATAAGTCAATAAGCATGCTGTCTGCCTCTTGAATTCTTGTTATGTGAGATATGACATTTTCTTATACATCATTTTGAACCACAATTTTCTATATGGCTGATAATGCTATTCACCACTTTCAAGAGTCATTAAATAACAAAATCATTAATATTTACTTATCAGAAAAACCATTGCTGCCTCAGTAACAGATCTACCTTTAAAATAGTAATTCATTCATTCAGCAATATTCATTTTTGGGTACTGTTTTAGATACTGGAGATACCTCAGTGTAAAAACAAGGTTGTATGTTACATCAATGAGTATTTTGTAAAGTTCTTATTCTGTAGCTCCTAGGGTCATATCATATGTAGGAGTTTAAAGTGGTTGGTAAGAACTGGTTTGTAACCTCTCAAAACTGGGACAATTAGCATTCATAATTTGGGAGGTATATAAGAAATCAACTTTCAAGCTATAAGATCCCTTCAATTTATAAATAAGGGAAGTGAAGCACTAAGCATTTTAGTGGTTTGTCCGAGGTCATCCCTCAAGTAATGGCAGAAGCAGGAACCAGAATTTGGTACTCAGAATCATTACCCTTTTCACTAAAGCAGCGCTTCCTTTGATTATTTTCAGATATTGAAAATCCTTTTGAAAGATCATGTATGTGATTTTATTACCACAAAAATTTTTATCCTCCTTGTCCTATTTTGGGGGAATTTCCCTGCACATTGCCACCTTAATCCCAGCACAAGTAAAGATGTCAGGGATAGTGGAGTTCTTTCAGTGGAGTGCTTCAAATATGTACAGCCCAGCAGGAATGCTGGAAATAGTGTAGTTTTTAAGTGCAGGCAGAGTCAGCACTGGATAAAACTGCTTTCTTGGTCCTTCAGAGAAACCCTCATGCCCTGTTCAAGAATACTTAACAATTTCTGGTATCAGTGGAAGAAGTACCCACTTGGAGATGTGATAGAAACAGCCTCTCTTAAGAGAGTCCCATTTGTGAAGTTTTCCCAGGTGATAATTCGGGGCTCTGCCTCCTTTATGAAGAGTTTTCCACCTCTTTCTTATAAAGTTTGTGTAAGGGAAAGTTTATAATCAAAGTCTTTAGAAATTTGGCTCTTGGCAGTTTTCATAATTGGTGTTACCTGGTCCTAAGGAAAGCAACAGTCACAAGCTTCCTTGTAATGAGAACAGAGATCATAATTAATATCAATTTTTGCTGAGTGCTTTTGGACAGGCATTTTGCTAAGTGTTTTTCAGGTGTTACTTTATTTAATCCTCATAGTCGTCACGAGGCAAATCAAGTCCACAATCCCTTCTCTGATGACCTTGGTCCAGATGTGTTGGAATCCAGAATTTTTTATTTTAGAAAGTTAATATAGGAAACAGATTTTACACATCATATAACACCCCAGGGATAGTCTAGGGCAGCATTCCACAATCCAACACATTAATATTTCTGCAACAAAACCTATTGCTTTTCATACTAAGTGGGATAAATAAAAACCACAAATATCCTGATACAAGTTAAAGTCAGTTTTGCTGCTAAATAATGAAAACACCTTTTTTTTTTTTGGAAATTGTAGATAAGAAAATTTAGACCTGCTCAACTATTTGGCTATTCTATAGCTGAGGAAATGAGGCAACAAGAAGAAAACTGCCCAAGTCTGATAACTAGTCAGTGGTAGAAAATCAGAATTCAAATTTTGACAGTCTCAGCTCAGAATATTCTGTTCTTTCTCTCTCTCTCTTTCTATGTTTCTCTCTCTGTCTCATATTATTTTAATCCAAATATAACATACCAAGTACAGAACATAGATTAATTTTAAACATACATAGCTCAACAAATTTTTACAATTGTAACTACCATCTTGTGCTAAGCGATCAAGGTATAGAACACTTCAGCAGCCCAGAGGTTTCCCTTGTACACCTTCCCAGTAGGGGCCACCCTCTCCCTCACTATTCTGACTTGAATCACCAAGAATTAGTTTTGCATGTTCTGTAACTTTATGTAAATGTGACTGTACGGTATGTACTCTTCAATCTTCAGCTTTCTTTGCTGAATCACTCATTTTACTACTATGCGCTGTTTGATTGTACAAATACTGTACCCTAACATAATACACCCATTTTTTCTCTTGCTGGACTTGTGAGTTGATTCCAGTTTGGAGTCGGAGTCTTAACTACCAGACCTCACTGCCACCAACTGTCAGTGTCTATCCTGGATCCAACCTCCAAACAGGGCACAGTCACAATAGGGATAAACCAGTTCCTCTAGTCAGGATGAAGGGAGCCAGCCTGCTGATGATCTTGACATGTTAAGAGCTCCAGAGCAAGAGTTGATAAACATTTTCTGTAAAGGGCAGGGTAGTAAATATTTCTGGTTTTGCCAGTCACATACTCTTGATGACAACTGCTCTGCTCTGTCATTGTAGCATAAAAGTGGCCACAAGCAATATGTAAACAAATGGGTGTGGCTATATTCCAATAAAGCTTTGTTTTAAAAAACAGGCAGGGTGCAGTGGCTCATGCCTGTAATCCTAGCACTTTGGGAGGCCAACCAGTCTGGGCAACAATGTGAGATCTTGTCTCTACAAAGAATTAGCTGGGTGTGATGGCGTGCGCCTAAAGGCTATGGTGGGAAGATCATCTGAGCCCAGAAGTTCAAAGCTGCAGTGAGGGATGGTTGTGCACTGCACACCAGCCTGGGTGACAGAGTGCTACTGAGCACAGAGTGAGACTCCGACTCAAAAAAAACAAGAAAAGAAAAGAAGAGAAAACAAATTAAAAAGGAAAAACAGGTGGTAGGTAAGATTTGGACAGTAGACTGTAGTTTGCCAAGCCCTGCTGTCCTGTGGTTGATGCTGCTTTCTGAGGAGTTAGTCTAAGAACGGAGAGGAAACAGACACTGACGAAGCAACTGCCATGAGCCAAGCAGAGTTTGTGCTGGGAAACTCATCATCTCATTTCATCTTCACAGCAACCTGCTTGGGCAAATACTATCTTCATGTTTATTTTACAGATGCCCAAACTGAGTTCAGAAAGGCTTACTAACCTGCCCCTAGCTTGTATCTAGTGATTTGAGTACAGAGGGCTTTCTACCACATTTGGGGATCCATGAGCAAACCTCAGAGTATTTATGCCCCCTTATATTATATGTAGACATCTTTGTGTTTCAAGGCCTGTGCGCTTTCTCTGTAGAGAAGATCCATAGCTTTTATAAGCACCTCTAAGACTTTGCGATCCAAAGAACAGAAAGAACCAAAGCCTAGAGAGAGTTTTACCAACAAGAGAAATGGAGAATATCAAATGACTTGTTGCTGTCTATCTAGTCAATGTGTTTTTTTGGTGGTCAGAAGTGATGTTACATTTTAATTCCACATCCTAATCCTGTATTTCAGAGAGGAACATTCTTCTTTATTTAAAAAAAAAATAAACTGAGGTTTTTTTTTTTTTTTTTTTGAGTCGGAGTCTCACTCTGTTGTTTAGGCTGGAGTACAGTGGCATACTCATGGCCACCCCAGCGTTGACCTGCTGGACTCCGGTGATTCTTCCGCCTCAGCCTTCCAAGTAGCCAGAACTACAGGCATGTGCCACCAAGTCTGGCTAATTTTTGATTTATTGTAGAGACGAAGTCTCGCCAAGTTGCCCAGGCTGGTCTTGAACCTGTGAGCTCAAGCAATCCACTAGCCTTGGTGTTTCAAAGTGCTGGGATTATAGGCTGAGCCACCAAGTCCGGCCAAGAGTAAGTTTTCATTTAAGAGGCATCTCCTGCTTTGTGTGAGTACCCTCTGTAAGGTAGGTTCCATCTGAGGTACAGTTACATGCATATAAGTGAGTTGCTGCTGAAATATAGCATGGTACCACTGTTGTTTCTGAAGCACAAAGTCCTATATAAATAAAAATGCTTGGGTCTCTACCTATATTTGTATCTTTATATAAGTGCCCACAGCCCTCATCTGTCCATATGGGTTCTACTCAGCTAAAGTACTTCCTAGACTGTAAAGAAAGGGAGACATCGAACACATAATTGTTAGCTGTATTTCATGTTCACAATCCCTTTGAGAAAGGTCCTAATTAGTCTAAGCAGTGTCTAATGTAAATCAAGTTTCACTTTCAAAATTTCAAGGACCCCATTCTGACAGAATGTAGATTTTTTTATGCTACACATAAAACATGGGTGCTAGTAAAACATTGTAATGACTGGCAGGGGAAGAGCAGAAATCAATACATGAAAAGTTACTGAAATTAGGTAGGCCTGACCTCCTGGATGAGTCTTAGAAAATAATCCTTAAAAAAAACCAAAACCAAAAAAAAAAAAAAACCCAACAACAGCAACAACAACCAGATAAACCAAAAACGTTCCAAGGTGGTGGCTGAGAGCTTTGTTTTCCATGACTTTTCTTTCGTAATGCACACCTTCTCTCTCCAGCCTAATTCAAACTTCTCCAAGTGTTGACTCTCATTTAAGGCCGTTTTCACTTACGGCAACAGGAGGAAAATGTTAAAGTACTTCTCTGCATAAGAAGTGTGGACCAGACAACCCTCAAGACACTGCTGAGATTTCCAATACCCTGGTTTATTTTGTGATGTGATTCAATTATTGAAAATAGACAGCGTTTTTATATCTTCCAATTCTCTTATACACCAAATGGCAAAAGCCAGATTCTTTCTATTAGTGTTTGATAGCATGTGGTTAGCAGGGTTATAGAAAAAATAAAGGGTACTTACAGATTTAGTACAAACCATGATTAATTTTTATTAAGAGGATACATTTATATATCATAAACTGACAATTTACTTGAAGATCTTATTTTTTTCCTGTGAGTTGAGTAGTTCCCCTCTGTGCAGAATGCAGAATTGTATATGAGATATTCGAGTGTCTAAAACGATGTATGATAAATGAAGTAGCATGCTACTTATACGCTTATCATGTTCCCTGACTAGCAACAGGTTCAGCAAAGGGCACAGCCAGTAAATGAAATTTTCCACCAGGACAATATATCATCACAAGAAATGTATGCGCTGGAAACTTACAAGCTTGCTCAAGATGCGGACAAGGTGTGAAATGGTAAAAAATGAAAAGCAGCAGCATCATACAGCAAATTTCAAATTCAAGTGCATATTGGTTGGGGCTGATACCTTAACTATTTCAATCCATAAGGATGAGAAAAAAAATGCAAACACCATCTGAAAGGGATAAGTTTCCATTATTACTGATACTACAGAAGTAGAGAAAAGTAACAGGTACAGAAATGTGTATGACTGCTATGATATTAATTTGAGAGACACTTCAGTTAAAGACTTTGAGGGGTCTTCACCACATTTAACCTTGAGTGAGTCCCTTAATATTCCTCACTTCAATTTCTTTGGCTGTGAATAGAAGGTGGGGACAACTAATTTCTGAAGTGTGTTCCATTTAAAGAAAACGCCATGATTCTCTGATTCTTATCTTTGAGCCCTCAAAGGAAATGGTCAGGGAGGTTTGGTTTTCAATACACATTGTATTAACAGTTTCTCCGGAGAATGTTGCAATTGCGTTTTGCTACTTAACCTAAAGATAAAACACCTACTTGAGGGAAGTTCCAGAAAATTCAGATGCACCTGTTCAGCATTCCATTTTAATAATGATCCCCTCCCCCTCTACTCCCTCAAAGTCTTCAAATGATGCTTTTGCTCAGAAAGAAGACATCTGCGCAATCCAACGGGCACAGGCTAATGCCCCCCCATGTGTGTTTGCATCAGGTGACACCAAGGTCCTCTGTTGATGGGCACCATGCATACGATTTCCGTTTGCTAGCTACTTCTGGTGACAGTGGAAAGTGACAGTTTGCAAGGGTGAATTATCTGCAGTGTAGTGTCAATAGGTATAAATTACAATAGGCCTAGGTGACAGCCATTCTAAGGAAGGGCTCCCTGTATGTTAAAAAGCTCAGTGGAGACAATGCACAGGAGTCAAGGGATAAAATACAATCTGATCTAGACTGAGGTCTTGTCAACGCCAAGGACCTCAGAGGGGAAACTGGCTGGAACTTTGCCTCTCAGGGGAGAAAGTCCAATGAACTGAAAGGAGAAGGGGCAGAGTAGTACCGTGGTGAGGCAGGAAGACCTAGACTTTAATCTCAGCACCACCACTTACCAGCTGTGTGACCCTGAACAAGCGAAACGGAGATGATCATAGCTACCTCACAAAACCATTATGTGTATAAATGAGATAATATATGGAAAGTCCCGAGCACAGTACTTGATACTTGGGAGCTATTTTTATTATGCTCTGCCCAGATACATCTATTGCACTGCCTTTGTTGCTTCCTCCTTCTTTTCTAAAAATGAGAGGCTATAGATCTGGGTCAGATAAGGCAGGCTGCTAAGAAAAGTGAGCATGTGAGCAGCAGGTGTTTATACAGCGAGGAAAGGAAAAGCTGACACAATATTAATTAGGAAGGCAAAAGTAACAAATCCTAGCATATGAAGGGGTGACCCCAAGTCTCCACCTTGGTGGTGTAGCGTTTAGCCGCCAAAAGACAAGAGAGTCGGGATCTACAAGGCTTTGCAACAAATGCATGAACTAAAAGTGGGAAGGCAGTTGATTTGTTGCGGTTGAAGGAAAGAACTGGCTTCTCAACACACTGAGAAGCCAAGCCTAGGGAGGCATGCACACGACAGCTTATTCAGTTAGCAGTCTGGCAAAAAAGTTATTTTGATGCCCTATCTGAATAGCTTTACTTCTAGAAAAGCATTATAACAGAATGTAACAAAAATGGAACAATGGCATTAGTGATGCATGGGAAATTCAGTGTATTGGCAAGAAAACCGACAGTAGGAAACACATTATCTTGAGAAGTCTGGATTGAATAGCGGTTGCGCTTATATGAAGAGGTGGGTTCCGTGGTATCACTGGAACAAAGGATGTTTTGAACCTAGGGGTAAGTTGCATATGAAGCAGCCAACGGGCAAACAAAAACACAAAGATAAGTGAGTTTCCAGAAGCACCACACTGTGATCTTGTTCTTTTACTCTCACCTCCTTCCCGGAGATAAACACACAGCAACATGGCTGCGTTTTGTCTTCACCTGAAAAAAAAAATTGCTAAATCCAATAACTGATCGAAATTAATCTTCTGTACATCAAAACTCCCAGAGGCTAAAGCTTGACAGTACCCAGGGCCATAGCACTGCACAATAACAGGAGGCACCACTCACACTGTGTTCTCTGAGATGGGTTCTCAGGGAGCAGGAGACATTCACTTAGAATACAGTGAGAATTGCTCCATTGGGCTGTGCTAATCAGAAGCAAGAGAATATGTCTAACCCAGGAGCTAATATGAAGCCAGAGAATATGACTCCCTTCAATAATCTAATTTTAATGATAAGGAATCCTAAGAGTACCATCCAATTTAATATCTCAATGGACCAATATATCATTAAAGGGGAAACATGCATTTTGTTTAACAGAGAAATTATACTATCCTGGGCTTAGGGTCTACAAGATGGAGCTCTTATGGTGCTCTGTGCTTAGCATATATGTACCAAAGATGTACTTTTCACAAAATTTATGTTAAAACAAGCAGGACAGGGGCCCACATATATATTGGTAGCAGAACATTAAAGATTCAACAATGCTTTTCTCTGTGCAGAATACCGTTTAATGAAATGTCTCAGAGGAAATATCCCCATGCTCTGATTTCATAACCAGAAGCTTGGAAAACACAAGAGGGGGATAACCAAGCAGACAGATTGATATAATTAAAGTGGTCAGGTTTTATAGTTTTTGGGTTTTTTTAAGACTCTGCAAGGCTGAAGAGAATGAGTCACCAGGAAGTTGGGCAATGTAACCATATTGTGTGGGGTGACACTTATAGGTTCATTTTCTTCTGGGGATCAGCTAATGATCACAGAACTCTGGCCACTGGCATTAGTAGTGCAGCCATGTTGAGGGAACCCAGGAGAAGATGAAGAGACCCAGGTCCGAATTCCAGCTTGCCATAGCCCAGATCATCACCCCTTAGCGCTCTGGACAAATCCTTCCTCTGTGCAGTGAGGGAGGGAAGGAAGCCATGCTGGGGACGGATCCTTCCTACAAATTCTAGGGAGTGAGAATACAGCAGTGCAACAAGCTTCCCAGTACAACCTCTAAAAAACTCAGTACAACCTCTGAAAAAGAAGTATTAATTAAATTATTGACAGTATTGACAACTCAGTTACTTAATTAAGAAGTCAGTTAATGATAATTTTGAGAAAAACCAAATGCTAAATTTGGACTGGATACTACTTCATATAAACACTTTTTGGGCAAGAGAATGCTGCCATTTCTTTAGTTCCCATGTTGCATTCATATTCTATCAATTTATTTTGCAAATGACCTGTTTTTAGGTTTACTTTTCCTCTGAAACTATGACCTCTCTGTTACTCACGTTAGGATATTGAGAATGTGGGTTGAGGTGCTGGGTAACTAGTATCCCTGAGTTCAACATGGGGTAGAGTTGTTTAATAAAATATCTGATGAATAAAGGATGAATCAACAAATTATACACAATTTATGAGAAAATAATATACAATAAGCTACACTGTGATCTACAGTAACCTAAATTATTAAAAATAAGCGTAAAAGCTTAAAAACTAAAAAATAGTTCCAGAAAGAATGGAAATAATCACACACAGAGTCAAGAAATTCTGTAGATGAGAGAGCACAAAACTCCATTTCATGGGCAAGCCCTTAGTTTAATGCCATGGAAATTGATCCCATACCAGACGATTCCTTGCCTTTAGCATGTGCATCATTTCAGGCAAATGACATGGGCCATAGCTACTTCTGATCTTCACATGCCATTGCAACATTAAATGATTGCTACTGCAGTAATACCTGCTTGATATGTTGAGTTCAATAAAATCATTGGTTGTAGGAAGTTAAAGAAAACCTCCCAACAGTTTTAGTATGTGTTCATTTTGTTTAGATCTTATAATTGTAATAATATTATACTATTCTGATTCATTCAATAGGTATTTGAATACCTGCTGTATGCAGGAGGGAGCTATACATGTTCTTATAAAATTGGATGTTTTCTATTAAAAAGTTCTCAATCTAGTGACCATGAGTGATAGCCTTCTCAGAGGTACTCCCACTTGTTTCCTAGCTTGGAAATGCAATAATTATCTTTCTCGTTAATGAACTTGACCATTCATCAAAAGCCAGTATTTTATTTTGATTTGGAATAGGAACAGGTAAGCAGCACTTGGTTGTCTTGTTTCTGCCCCCCCCCCAAATTCTTTGTAATCTATTTACCTGTGCTTTTTGCTTGAAAAGAAGAACAGCTAATAAATATCTAGTTAATGTCTGAAGACCATGCCAAGAACAGTGTCATAAAAGTCATACATTTTTATCTGTTTTAAAAATCGTTGAATATTTGTATACTTCAAGGACATACTTGTGTCAATGTATATCCTCATAATGAGAAAATTTAATGATGATTATATACTTTGGCTTTTCTATCCAAAAGAAAAACAGAGAAAATTATAGACACTTTCTTGCAACTATTTCTTAAAAAGAATTTATATATTTTTTGAAAGGTTAATAATAATTTACTTGTAACACAATGCGGTAGTCATGAATAGGGGCTTTGGGATGAAAAAAAACATGGATTCAAATTCCAGCTTTCTTAAAGCTGCCTGTATTAATCAGAGCACACCAACTGCTCCAAGAAACAGCCCCATTTCTTTGTGGCTAAATACAATTGTGGTTTGTTTTTTTTTAACATCAATGTCCAATGAGCACCAGTGGGGGTCTATTCCATATAGTCATTCAGGGAACCAGGCCATTCCCTAGAGTACCTGAGTCTCCACTGGGTCTCCTGCAACTGAGGGAAGAGAGAAAATGCAGGAATTGAATGGGAGACATTTTTTGGAGTTAGTTCTGGAAAAGCATGTCTTATTGCACAAACATTCCATTGGCCAGGATCAGTCACAGAAACCCACTTAACTGTGAGAGAGGATGGAAAATGCGGTTTGTGTGTCCATGAGGTAAAGGAAATGGGGTTTGGTGATCACGGAAATATCTGCCACACCACTCAATCTCTTATAGCCCAAATTTCACCTCACATATAAAAGCATATAATCATACATACTTTATAGAGCTGTGATGATTAAATATGACATATATAAAGCATCTAGTAAATGCCTGGTATACAGTAGGTGGTCAAATGAATACTACTTATTATTATTCCTATTTTCCTGGAATTTAACTCCATCTCTGCATAAAATTCACTAGAAGGCCAATTCAATTAAACTACAAATAATAGTGAAATAACTTTCCAATCAAGCTAACAAAATAAAGACAATTTTCTTATCAGCTTCTTGCCAGAATATATTGTCACGTTTAGATTATAAATTCAACTGGGTTACTTTACTTTTTGTCATTTTCTCATCCTTAACATTTGCTCTCTAATCCAAGGTTTCTCAGTCTCAACACAATTGACATTTGGGACTGTATAATTTGTGTTGTGCTGCTGTCCTGTGCCTCACAGGATGTTTGGCAGCATTTCTGGTCTCTACTTTCTAGATGCTAGTAACATCACCAACAAATAATGCTTCCAGATATTGCCAAATGTCCTCTGGGGTAGGGAGAAGGACCATTCCTAGTTGAGAACTACTGTGTCAATACTTTTCCTAACATCTTCTTACCCCATTACCACACAGACCTATTTGGGTATGTGGGAGACTTGGATTCTAATTAAAATTTTAGCAATAATAGTCATCAGACACACAGAAAAACCACATGGAGTATACTGACCAATACTGACTGACCTTATCCCCTTGCTTATCTATTTTAAGAATGGCTGACTGTTCTTATAGACCAGCCCAGATTGCTCTACCTATGGAGTAGCCTAGAAAAAAATGGTGTAAACTATTTGAATCAATTCTGATACTTCCATTGGATCCCCACCCCACAGATTTCCTCCTTATCTGAATTTACTTGCTAGTTCTTCCATTGCTGTGGGAAGGAGAAATGCTGTCTTCAGAGGCATGAGGTTGTTCCAGTTAATCAATTTAATTCATCAAGTTTTATTGAGCACCTAAAACGATCTCAGCACACAGAATGATGTAATCAAACTGTGCTATGTTGAACTTTTTATAGGGCTATGGGAGCCACTTTAAATCTTCCAAACCAATGCCAGGTAAACATGACCTCGAGTAACTGGAGTGGTGGAAAGAACTGGGCATCTCAGCCAGACAACTCAAGTTCACACTGGAACTCCACTGCTTCCTAGTGGTACTAATTTGGGAAAATCTCTCAGTCACATCTGTGCCTTAATTGACTTCTGTGAACAGTGAGGAGGATCATGCCATGACAAGTAAGCAAGATGAGTTTTGAGAGTGCTCAGCATTTAGTATATGCTCAATAAATGTGAACTGGATTTGAGTCAGTACACTGGCATTAAAATTCTTAAAACATTTAAGCTAATATCTCCCCTCTCCTCACAACATCCAGGATCACACACTTCGTTTAGGTCAAAGACTGCAAGGTTAATGGAGAGATAGTTATTGTTATTATTAAATGCTTGCCTGTCTCTCTAAAACATGTACTTTCACATGAATGGCATCTTTTGTGTAGACGATATTTGGATCATTGCTAAGAAAACTTTGTTCAGCACCAACTGCTCCAAGAAACAACCCCAATTTCTTTGTGGCTAAATACAATGAATCAATGATGACAGCAGGGCCTCAGTAACTAATATTACTGAAGTCATACAGGTTACAGGATGAGGATATGAGGTGGAGAAAGTTTTTCTGTCTTCCAAAGTAATTCCCAAATCCAGTTAACAGATGGCTGGTGTAAGCCTATGCTATCCTAGAAATGTTTCTGGAAGCATTGTTGGGAAATTATGCTTCTGAATGAGCCGAGTGCATTGGGATTTTTCTGAGAGGGTTTGAATCCAGGAAAGGGTACAGAGTGGCCTGGATATTTGATGACAGGTGAAGAGGGGAGAGAGAATGTCTCTGAAGAGGGCAAAGGAAGATGAGGGGTCTGAGACAAACTTGTCACAGTTTTGCCTGTGGCTGGCCCTTCAGACAAGAGTTTTGCCAGCTCTTAGAAACAGTTAACTGAAGTAGGGCTGGATAATACACAAACAAAAGCTATCCTATTATTTTCTTTCTCTCTCTCGAGCTCTTTATATATTCACAGACAAATGTCAAGAGGGTTGCTGTCTTCTAACCAGAGCTATCAATCCACTGGAAACAGCATATATTTAAGGCTCTCTTTACAAAACAGGAACTTAGTGCTGAAATGGATCTCCTCATCTTATTCCACAACCACTGCTCACTACTTTGTGGTCTTTGGAGATGGCTATCTGATCACGAGGGATGTACTTGTGGTGGAGATGAGAAAGGCCCAGGAGGCTCTTAGCCCGCGAGCCTGGCCCCCAGGGTACACTTACCCCACTGACATTTTCTACACAGCCCAAAAGACATTACCAGAACAGCAATTGCAAACTCATCCATGAGCCCGGGAGCAAGGGTCCCAGGTTTAGCAGCTATTAATTAAGGTAATTATTCCCAGGGTTGCAATTACAACCCAAAAGGTCCCACTTAGCATCTCTTCTTGAATCTCTTGTTTCTGTAATGCTGATGTCTCTAAAAGATTCATTTGCGACCACTTACTGATTACATTTACTCCAGTATATTGTTTCAGATGGACAGGACGGAAAGCCAATACAGAATATTGACCTCGGCGGCATCCTGTGATTACACGCCTGTGATTACACGGGCTGCCCCGGCTATCATTAACCACCCCATTTTATTTTCTGAGTGCCACAAACGCTGCTGGTGACAGATCCGTGACCTTTTCCCTAGAAATGTTATGAACCAAATGCACAGCAGAAATGACAGGAAGGATGGATGTCAAATGGTTGTTTAAATGCTACGTCAGCACCCACAGCTACAGTCTTGGTTCTGACGTTAGAGGACATTTTGGTGGGAGGGCTATTTGATTTCCATTTGAACAAAACAATGAAAGACCAAGCCAAAAGGATGGACACAATAGGTTATCCTCTGCCTACAAAAACAAGACACTCCTAGCTAGCTCTCAGGAGCAAGTTTTAAAATATTTTATTTTAAGTTGGGACAGAAATCTCAATTTAAGTCATCAAACATAAAAGGCAATGGATTCAAAGTATATTTGGAACCTGTGATTTGAAAGTGCAATGAAATAAATAATGCAGAATTCTCTTATAACCTGACTGCTTGCATGTGTATTTAGGTCAAATACACAAATCCAAATACTGTGGACCAAATAATTATTCCTGGAACATAAAAACCGCATACAGGAAAAATAGAGTTGTGTCCACTGGTAAGGCAGGGGTGACTCCTGTCCCATCAACCGTGGTTCCCTCCTCCCCTCCCACACCTAAAATAGAGTAATTTTACCAAGGATTTCCCTAAAGCCCATTCTTACAGAGATGTAGTCTCAATTCTGGCTGCACGTTAAACTCAACCAGGGAGGTTTTTTGTTTGTTTGTTTTTTAATGTACCCATGTCAGGAAGTATCCCGAATCCATTAAATCAGAACTAAGAATTGATATTTTTAATAAAGTTTTATTAAAAACTGGACCCCACCTGAGAACAACCACTGTAGTTACAGAGACAGAAGGCTACCACTCTGATTGAAATAAACATGACACAATTTTAATATATTGAGATAACTGGTGATTTTCTTATTAGAGAAAATAGTGAGAAAAATAAAAATGAGAAAACTCCACCAATGAAAAACATTGATGAAAATAATTGAAAATAAAAGAGGAGAAGCCAAAGTATCCATCCTAAAAGCAAGATTTCCCATATTTAGTAGGTTTATTTAAATATAGAACAAGTATCAATTTAGCCAAAGACCTCAATATTTAGAAGTTTTTAGAAGTTCTACCTATACTCAGCTGTGGTTCATGGAAGAAGAGATGAAAGGAGAGAAAAGAAAAGAGATAGAAAATGGATTTTGAAATTCTAAGGCAAATAATTTCACAGCTTATGCTTTTAGCAGAGGGTCAAAGTATTTAAATTTTATCAAATATTCAAGGAACAGTAATTTAGAATTTATATACTGCAAAGAGTCATCACCATCTGCCAAATTTAGTAAATGTAAAGGCAAAAAGAATAGCATATGGAATTACACTCACCCCTCATTCCCCTCTCAACATTCACATTAGCTCAATACTACTGAAACATGATAGATGTTTCTTTTTTATCAAACAGAAAAGTAAGAGTCTTAGCCTTTCTTTCCTGGAATGTTATTCTCTGACCACAGAAATAATTATGATTGCTTTAGCAAAACTGGAATAAAAAGAGAGAAAATGGGCAAATTCTGAATGACCATTTCTCGGAAGATATAAATTTCTCATTCCACTAACATCTTGTAGGTTTTGGTGAGGTGTTAAATCATACTTTTGAAACAAACAAAAACATGGTTTAAAGTAAAAGCTTTCCATTAAACGCACTTGCTTCTTGTGTGTATATTTTGAAGGTTCTTTCTTGGACATTACCTAAACAATGCAGAACTAAGGAGAAGCCTCTGTGTTGCTTTTAAATGTGCGGTTAGATTGTATTTGTGAGCATTTGATGTTCTTCTTTAATAACCTCAAGTAAAAGGCTGAATGCATTCAACAACAGTAGCTGAAAAAAGTGCAATGAGTCATATTATAGGAAAATGGAGAAAAGGATACAGGCCTCTCCACTGAACACAATCCTATATTGTAGGCAATCTGTGATAACACCCTTTTCATTTCAGTTCAGTCCCATAAAATTACCACTAACATTACAACTCATGCAGAACACAGATAAATGTAAAAATGTCACAGAATTCTTCCAGATGGGACTTTTAGTTCCACTAGATCACCATCTACTTTTTTACTTGTCTAATATTTCATTACAACCTTCCATAAGTTAATTTTCTTTCCACTGACCATGTAAATCACAAATCAATTTTCATTTAAAATGCCTGACTACAGATTGCTCCTGAAAGCTCGGAGCATATGCTTCAGTGAACTCTCCAACATCCTTAATGTACATTAGAAAAATGTTGTGTTTTTTTTGGTTTTTTTTAAATCCTTTTTTCAAAAAAGGAATTAATTCTACATTAGAATCTGGCATAAGACCCGAGGCATCCTATTTCCCTTCTAAAATGCAGATACATTTTTAAGGCATGAAATCACATGTGGTCAAATATTCGTCATGACAAAATTAACAAATATGGCAACATTTTATACCAGCATAAAGTACAATATATTTGCTGAAGAAAATACACATACACACACATCTGTTATATTCACAGGCCTGTGGCTATACCATTCGTTTTTAGGATAAAATTATAGATACATTTTAGATAGTCTCTTTTATAACTGATAACTCTGTGAGTGTTGCAGATGTAGACATTTTCCCTTGATAGGAATAGGCTTTGGATTCCAGGTTTCCCTTAAATGGGGGATTAAGGAATTCAACCCAAAGACATTGAGATTCTCTCAGAAATAGTCAGACTGAAAAGGCCATCTTATGCTTTTGCTGTGAGAATGTTATGAGAATGTAACATATCTTGATTAAAACAATTTTAAGTTAGGGGAGAGTTTTATGAGCCAAAACAAAAACAAAAACAAAAACATTATAAAACAGCACTCTTTTCAAGTTTTAGCACCTTAGTTAAAAGTGTGTTATTTAAATAATATTCTAAATTGAATAGGTTTTTATGTTTGATACAACTTCTGATTTCTCCCCAAGAGTTTATGAAATTCAAAGTGGTTTGAGGTTTGAAGATTGTTTTTTAAATTCATAAATGGTAGTTTCCCATTCAAGTACTAACCAGGTCTGACTCTGCTTAGCTTCTGAGATCTGACGAGATTGGGTGTGTGCAGGGTGGTATGGCCGTAAACCATTAATGGTAGTTCTATGTGAACACAGTATTGAAATATATCAAGTGGGAAGTGCTTGGAGTTCTTATTTTTACAATACAGTTGGCAGGTGACTGTAAATCAGTAAATCACATGTTCACATGATATTCTGAACATCCAGGAGGCAGGCACCAACATAGAATGCTGCCCTACCTAGGTTTCACAGAGAAAATTTCACTTCCAGACTCAGTCACGTGTATTGAGGGTCCCCTAGAACTTCTGAAAAGCTGTGATAGTGGGTGGGCAAGTCATTTTTAAATGCCCTTTCTGTGGGTGAGTGTACTGGCCATCATTACAGGAATTTTGAGGGCTGATCAACTGGTGTGGCTTTTTTCTTTTTCCAGTAGCAGTGATTGTTTTTGTTTTGTTTGTGTTTCTTAATATTTCAAGTTTGCCAATTGGGGTAAGGAGTGGCAGTCATCTGTGGTTCTAAGATGTGTATGTTGAAGGGCGACCATGGGGACCTCATCAGCAATTTGCCGGAATGACCTAATCTTCATTCCCTAGGAACTGGGGAAGTTAAACTAAAAAGATATAATGGGAATGAAACTGGGCAGAAATGCTGAATTGGTCAGGCATTAATTTTTCTTTTCTTTTCTTTTTTGAGTTGGAGTTTCACTCTATTGCCCAGGCTGAAGTGCAGTGGTATGATCAGGGCTTACTACAGCCTTGAACTTCTGGGCTCAGGCAATCTTCCTGCCTCAGCCTCCCAAGTAGCTGGGACTACAGGTACACATAACCACACTTGGCTAATTTTGTGACTTTTTGCAGAAACAGGGTCTCTCTATGTTGTCTAAGCTGGTCTTGAACTCCTGGGTTTAAGCAATCCTCCTGTATCAGCCTCCCAAAGTGCTGGGATTACAGATGTGAGTCACCGCACATGCCTGGTTAGGGATTCAGTAGCTATTTCTCCTGTTTTTATTTTTATTTTTTAAGTGAAGAAATGTAATAGCCGTAGTGATTAGAGCAAAGCTTTGGCAATTGGGAAAGAGCTTACCTAGGAAACACACAACTTTCTTACTGGAAGTTGGCCAAAAATTAATGCTATTTTATCATCCACTCATTAATCTCCTGAAAAAGTGTGTAACATGATTTTATGAGCACCAAAGACTTTATGATTTTGAAGTGCTTTTGTACAATGGTTCTTTTCTTTTGAGGTGACCTGGCTACCTTATCCTGTATTCTCATCTTGGCCAGAGCTTGGGGCAGGCTGTACAGACTATGAGAATGCAAAAAGATTGCTGGTGAAGTGTAGCCCTACTAACTGCAGATCACATTTGATTTTTAAAAAATCGATTGCTTGTGAAAACTTTAAAAACAAAATTCACCTAAAATGTCTAATAAGTATATAGGATTAGCTAGAATTCTTCAAGTAGAGAATCGATTTACTTTAGTTAATATAATTGAAAGACTTTCATGACAAAAATTCAGGCTAGAGTAACTCAACAGCTAGAACATAAAATTTATAAGAAAAGTAAATATGATACTCCAAATTGATTAGAGACTAGTTCCCACTAGTCTAAGGGATGAATATGGTAGAAACAGTCTTGGCATTTGAAACAGGAAATAGGGCAATACTTTTGCATGGAAGAAATTCTTATGAATCAAGAATGAATTTAGATAGCTCTCAAAGGTAAGAAGATTTCAAGGTTGGAAAAAAAATGCTACGAAGGTAAAGAGAACAATTATTTAGGTCTTTCTTTGAATTCCTACAGTCAGTATTTCACCAAGCAGGTCACAACTTGAAATCTTCAGAGATTTTTTTTCCTCTTTGCTATAGATTTTCTTTTTTTGTCCAGTGGGATCTTTAATTGCATTGAAGTTCAATAGAAACAGAGAATGTGCACTGCAGGAATTTCTTTCATGGCAAAAATTGTTCGTATATAGCACATTTGTACATACCAGAAAATGTAAATCTAGCTGCAATTGTATAAATACTGTAATGATAACATTGACCACTTGAAAGGTGTGAATTAGAAATAAAGCAACTTCTAAAATGTGGTTACCTTAGAGTATTTCAAAATTGGTTATTATATCCAAATGTGATTAAGCAATATTAGGAGAAGTCAGTAGCTAACTGTTCTCTCAAAAATGCTACTTCAGCCACAATGAGATACTATTTCCACCCATTAGGATGACTATTATGAAACAAACAAAAGAGCCTACCTCCCCACCAAAACAAACCCGCAACAACAACAACAAAAACCCCAGAAAATAGCAAGTGTTGATGAGGTTGTGGAGAAACTGAATCCTTACACATTGTTGGTGGAAATGTAAAGTGGCACAGCTGCTATGGAAAACAGGATGGCAACTCCTCAACAAATTAAGCAGAATGATCATATGATCTTAACATTCCACTTCTGGGTATACACCTAAAGAATCGAAAGGTGAACAAACAGATATTTGTATACCCGTGTTTGTAGCAGCATTATACACAATAGTCAAATTGTGGGAGCAACCCAAGTGTCCACTGAAGATGGTGAATGGATAAACAAAATGTGGGATATACATATGATGGACTATTATTTAGACTTAAAAAGGAAAAAATTCAATCACACACTCCAACTTGAATGAGCCTTGATAATATTATGCTAAGTGAAATAAGCCAGTCATTTCTTCTTTTAAGAACTAATACTTTGTGCTTTTGCTTATATGAGGTATCCAAAATAGTTAAATTCATAAAGACAGAAAGTAAAATGGTGATTGCCAGGGGCTAGGGATTAGGGGGTAATAGAGAATATGTTTTAATAGTGGCAGAATTTCAGTTTGGGAAGGTTCTAGAAGTTGGAAGTTCCTAGAGACTGATGGTGGTGATGGTTACACAGCAATGTGAATGTACTTAACACAACAGAACTACTTATAAAAATGATGAAGAAAGGCCAAGTGCAGTGGCTCACGCCAGTAATCCCGCACTTTGGGAAATGGAGGCAAGAAGATTGTCTGAGCACAGGGGTTCAAGACTAGCCTGGGCAACTGGTGATATAGTGGTGCATGCCTGTAGTTCCAGTTACTTGGAAGGCTGAGGTAGAAAGATCACCTGAGCCCAGCAGGTCGAGGCTGCAGTGGCCATGAGCATGCCACTGCACTACAGCCTGGGTGACAGAGTGAGATTCTGACTAAAAAAAAAAAAAAAGATGAAGATGGTAAATTTTATGTTATGTATATTTTGTCACAATTTTTCCATGAAAATTCTATTCCACTTTTTTTTTGGGGGGGGGTGTCATTTTCTCTAACTAGATTCGATTCAATAATCCTTAGTAGATACATAACTCCTAAAATTTTCAAGCATCAATTATTGGGTAGTATATTTACATTTGTTCTGGAACTTTTAGAAATTTGAAAATATTCTTTCTTTGTGGAATTATTGGAAGTTTTTAGCAAGAAAGCAACAGGCCCATTATAATATGTTTGATGTTGTGCTCTGGCACCCCCTCTGGTGCTAGCATTGCCTATGGTTCTTATTAAACAAACCAAATTTGGCATGGATGCCCAAAGGTTTATTCAGCTAGCCTTTGGTCTTGAAAATAGGTAACTAACAGAGATTGCAAATGAGTTAAGACATTTCCTAATTTCAGAAAAAAACATATAGCTTGTTTTTTAATTTGTTTAGGGATATGGAAGTATAATTCTAAAGGAACATTTTTAAAAGTCTTATTTTTTTATTTTGACATATTTAAGCCATAAAGACAACTACAGGGAATAACATAAAGAATACCTGTGCACATGTCACACTGTACTCTCAGATTCTAACATGCTGTCCTTGCTTCATATTGTGTTTTTTTAAAAAATTACAGAGTTGAAGCACACGATTCCTCTATGTTTCAAATATTTCAAAGTAAAAAGTATAATTTTTTAAAAGAAAAGATAATTTTCGATTCTGATTAATGGAATTGCGTCCTTTTTTCCTCTGTGTAGATAAAAATCTCAAGAAGTTCCTAAATTACAGCAGAGAACCTACAAAGTGTGGTGTTCTCTCTAATTTGTTACCAAAGTATATCCTTTGTGATTTTCTGTTTGAGGGTCCACGATTTAAGTGTAAACCCATCATTACTTTTACTTTCAATGGACATGGCTGCTAAGCAGCGTCATTTGTGTATGAGATTGAGGCAGACCTTCCAGGCCAGTGCTATCCAAGAAAAACACAGTGTGAACCACAAATGTGGGAACCATACAAGCAATTTAAAATTTTCTGGCACCCATATTGTTAAAAACAAAAAAGGAACAGCTGAAATTAATTTAGATAATATATTGCACTTAATCCAATGTATCCAAAATATTTCAACACGTTATCAATATAAAAATATTCATGGCCGGGCTTGGTGGCTCAGCCTGTAATCCCAGCACTTTGGGAGGCTGAGGCAAGTGGATTGCCTGAGCCCACCAGCCTGGGCAACTTGGCGAGACTTCGTCTCTACAATAAATAAAAAATTAGCCAGGTGTGGTAGCATGTGCCTGTAGTTCCAACTACTTGGAAGGCTGAGGCGGAAGGATCGCCTGAGCCCAGCAGGTCAATGCTGGGGTGGCCATGAGCGTGTGTGCTACTGCACTCTAGCTTGGGTGACAGAGTGAGACTCCAACTTGAAAAAAAAAAGTTCATGAGTTAGTTTGCATTTTGCATTTGTGTGGGTTTTACATTTACAGCATATCTCAATGTTATCTACACCCACGTTTCTAATGCCCAGTAGCTACATGTGGCTCATGGTTACCGTACTGGACTTTGCAGCTCTAAATAATAAAAGTAGTCATCTTTCATTGTGCACTTACCGTCAGGCACAATGCTAACCACTTTCTGTATAGTATCACATTTAATTTTTAAAACAACCCTAAAAAATAGCTGAGGAAAGTGTGTCCCAGAAATCAGAGTACCTTATCCGGGTCATACAGTCAGCAAGCAGGAGGGCTGGAAATTAAACCTGGTCCATGTAATTCATAGCTCACTCTATTAATCACCATGCTCAATGTTCCTCTAAGTGCAGAGGCTTTGTCCTAATTAATCGTCTCCTGTCCATGGCGCTTCTATATTAACTGAGCACCTCAAATCTTATTCTTACCAGGCACTTGTGTTTTTGATTGGATAAATGCCACATCTGGGCCCAGAGATGGTACTAAGTACACCCCTCCTTCTCCCCCCTCTCTTGTCCAGGGGCTGGAAAATGGGACCTAATATTTGGTCTGACCCAGAATCGCTTCAAAATGAGACAAAATGTACGAGAGCAGCAAGTTATTAAAAAAAGGGAAAGATGGGTATACTTTAGCTTAGTGTGCTATTGCCATCTTAGATCCGTTATTCAACTATTTGACAAACTCCTATTTCTATCCTCTCCATAAAAGTCTCCCTACTTGGGGAAGTTGTACACCTTTCATGGTTTCATAATAAACCGGAGTGAGTAACAATACCGAATCAAAGGAAATAAAACTCCAGTCACTCTTGCTGCTGGGGTTGCCTTCTGAATGTGGCTTATACAATATTTCATCTGTGCTGACACCTTTCACTCTCAATTATTTGGCTGCTGTCAAAACAAATCAATCAAATTATAGCACTGTGTCTTCATGTTACCATTCTATTGCAAGTTAGCAGCATTAGCTTTGAAATATATGGAAGTATAAATTTTATCTCTATTATTTATTTAATGCAACTTTCTCCCATGTGAGTTATTTTCCAAACACAGCAAACTCAAATTATCTTATGTCAAATATTGAATATATATATATACACACACACATATATAGTTTCTGCTAAGAATTTCTAAAATAATGGCACTCAGGGGAATTGAGATGCATAAAAATGTGTTAATGGACCGGTATATTTGTGCTAATCCTAATCCAGTGACAAATGGCAAACATACTATGGTTTTTTTTATTTTTTGTTTTGGCTATAACCTTGGTAAGCAAAGTTGGGAGAAGATAACACTAAACCAAAGAAAAAAATTAACCCGGGACCAAATGTTTTTCAGAGATTAATTTTGCTTACAATAAAATATAATTCTCTAAAGTAAATAATTAAAAAAATTAAAACTGTATTATTTAAACCACAGTTTTTACAAGGCACAGCTCTCCTCCTCTATAGCACTATGCCAGACGTAAGGGTGTTTATCCACTGTCCCTCTTGACTGTAGCAGGCACGACTCAAAGAGTTCTTATCAAAGAGGAAAGGAAGAAAAAAAGACTCAAACATTTTCATTTTGAGATTTTAAGGCTACAACTACATTTTTTAAATAATAGATTTAAATCAATTGAGTTACTTTCAGCAAAAGAGCAAACACGGTTGAAACTTTTATGTAGAAACTCTTAAAATAGCTTCTTTGTACATGGGAAGCTGGTATGTCCTTAGAAGATTAAAAAGCAAACTGACAGACTTTTTTGGAGGGAGGAGCTCCTTCTTGTTGCACTCTGGCTAAATATGGGGTAAGCAACAATAAAAAACACCAACGTGATTGCAGAGATTATGTCCATGAAAGAGAATCCAAACACAGAGAACTACAGGAGCCCTAGCACAACCTGGTGCAGCACAGCGAGACCTGTGAAGAACTCTTTCTCAGCCTCCAATGTGTATACCCCTTCCTCCTCTATGGCTTATATAGTGTGTTCCTTCCCTAACCTCTTCTCCCCTAGAAACTTCTTCCCTACCTGGCTTTAGTCATATATGTTGATGGTTTCTACATCAGCATCTCCACTGCAAATCTTTTTCGGTGTTCTGGATCCATGTATTACCAGCTGGCTACTGGTATTTCCATCTAAATATCCCACAAGAGACTTACACTAATCATGTCAAACTGAGCTAATGCTCTCCTTTCTCTTCCTCTTATCCCTCTACATTTAATCCACTATCAAGTCTTATCAAAACCCCCTGTCAATGTCTCTTAAATCAGTCCTCTGCTCTCCACTGCCACCAGGAGCCCTTTTCCTTGGATTTCCCCAATAGCCTCCAATGAGACTGGAGTGCCTACTACAGTGCCTGGCAAATAGCAGATGCTTAGTAAGTATTTGTGAAATTGGTCAATCAATCTTTGGACACAGTTCACGGGAAGAAATGAGGTTTAGCTTTTCCCTAGAGGGAGCTGAGAAATAATAGCTGTGACCTGTCACTGGGAATCTGCCCTGTAAGAATTACACACATAAGAGGAAACATGGTTTTCTTTTTTTTTTTTTTGAGTTGGAGTCTCACTGTCGCCCAGACTGGAGTGCAGTGGCCGCTCCCGGCCACCGCAGCCTCGACCTGCTGGGCTCCGGCGATCCTTCCGCCTCAGCCTTCCAAGTAGTTGGAACTACAGGCGCGCGCTACCACGCCCGGCTGATTTTTTGATTTATTGGAGAGATGAGGTCTCGCTTGCCCAGGCGGGTCTCGAACCCGCGGGCTCAGGCAATCCACTCACCTCAGCCTCCCAAAGGCGCGGGATTAC
>CAUYQG010030061.1:0-27622 GCA_963574415.1 Tarsius wallacei | reverse complement strand
GTCACTGTCTTTGTCGGTATAATTTCTGGGGCCCTAGAAATATCTAATAAAAGCCGGGCTCGGTGGCTCAGCCTGTAATCCCAGCGCTTTGGGAGGCCGAGGTGAGTGGATTGCCTGAGCCCGTGGGTTCGAGACCCGCCTGGGCAACTTGGCGAGACCTCATCTCTACAATAAATAAAAAAAAATTAGCTGGGCGTGGTAGCGCGTGCCTGTAGTTCCAGCTACTTGGAAGGCTGAGGCGGAAGGATCGCCGGAGCCTAGCAGGTCGAGGCTGCGGTGGCCGGGAACGGCCACTGCACTCCAGTCTGGGTGACAGAGTGAGACTCCAACTCAACAACAACAAAAAAGAAATATCTAATAAAAGTACATGCCATTTTCCTTGTAAAACTCAATCCCTAAGATTTTCTTGCCATAGGGTTCTTTCTGCTCGCATCTAAAGCATGTTGAAATACGTTTTTCTGAAGCTCATGCTGGCTGGGCTTATTTTCCTGAACACCACAAATACTGTATTCTTGGAATGATTGTTATTTTCACTATTTATAGAGAAATTTTTAGAAACACTTTCTGAGGCTAACGTGCATTATCTCATTCCATCTCTCATAACTCACGAGGGAGATAGCATTACCATCATCTGCCTTGTGAGTTATGAGAGATGGAAAAAGATAAGGAAACTGGGTCTTAGACTTGTCCAATTATTTTTGCTCATCACACGACAACTGTCAGAGCCATATAGCACCCGGTGTTGGAAGCATTTGAATAGAAACAGAATCTTTACATAGCTTGGCATCTGGTGAGGGTTTTAAGGAAAGTGTCAACATCCATTTGGCATATGAACTCATTCCCACCTTGAGAACCCTGTCACTTTTTTTGTTGCTTCTGTCTTTAAATATAACTCTTTTCCATCTGTAAACATGAAATCAAGACACCAACCTACCTGAAATTATTTTACCTTCCTTACTAAAAAATCATTTAGAAAAACTATTTCTCTTGAACGATTATATTTACTTCTTTTGTTTTATCTATTTTATTTTAATAACAAATGTTCTAAGACAAGAAAAGGGAATTCCCTGTGCTGGTGGGGACCCCGCTGCCCACATCTCCCAGCCAAAAGGATCATTCTTCCTCTCCCTGAAGCACCGTTGCACTGGTGTGGCCGGCACTGTGTGTGTGGACCGCCTGGGAGGGGACACCTGGTGTTATATGGGGAACGTTTGAATAGAAACAGAACTTTTACACTGTTTATCATCTGGTGAGGGTTTTAAGGGGCAAGTGTCAACATAAATTTGGAATTTCCTGACTTCTGCAGATTTGAGTTAAAATCCTGACATGGCTAGAAAGGAAATCTTAAAAAAAATATTTTAGAGTGTTTTATTGTGGAAATGTCCCCAAACATTTTCATCTCATTTTCCCAGAGAAACCTGACAGCTTTGGGGAGGAGGGAAAGGAGGGCGGAGTAGAACAAAACCCAGGCCACATCCTTGAACTCCTTTGTGTGTTTAGAACAATGTCCAGTTAAAATCAAACAATATTGCTGCTAAATATGTCTAGAATAGTCCTTGGTAAGTGCTCTTGCCTACTCGTGAGCAGGACAGCCTGGAGAGTGGTGAGAGCTGCGACCTTTCCGAAGATCCAGGCCCAGCGCTGACCGCAGAGACAGCCGGGCTCGGGGAGATACCGTATCTTTGCAATAACCTTGTCATCAGCTCCTTCGTCGTGGGACTTTAAGTGCCACTGTGAGCACAGTGTGAACGCCACCATGCACCCAAGTGGAAAACAAAAGCTGGGCAGGGGCTGGGGGCAGGGGAAGCTCATAAAGGGAGAAGTCATGAAGTCTGGCTTTCTGGCCAGATTTCCTCTGGAAGGTGAGGCGTGGCCGGCACTGTGTGTGTGGACCGCCTGGGAGGGGACACACACCCTGCCTTCAGACGGCAGGACCTCAGCCTGGCCTGCAGCCAAGGAGCCAGACGCCAGGCCCCGGGCTCTCAGCAGTGGGAGCGGTCGCTGGGCTGGGTATACAATGGTATTATCTCAAGCCAACCACGGCTGCAGAAACGCGCAGTGCTTCCTGCCCTTGCATTGCAGCACAAACTGTCCGATTTCCAACTGCTCTCGGACACACTCACCCGCACTCTGTCGCCAGGCTTGGTGTATAAATGTCTAAAGGCACTTCTTCCTTGGGAACTGCAGACACCGCAGTGCCATAATCCATTGTATTTGTATCCCCTCTGGAAAGACCTGCACGGATCATGAGTCACACGGGGAAAGAGATGAACTCTCAGGGGCAGTTGATGTCATGGAGGCAAATACCCGAATCTTCTTATAGCAGGGTCGCTCTTTAAATTAGTGTTGGCATTACATATACGTAACTTATTCATGTTGGCCCATCTTCTGATTCTCTTTCCTACTTTTGAATCCCTGGGAAAGCAAGAAGAAGAAGTGTGTGTGTGTGTTTGTGTGTGTGTGTGTGTGTGTGTGTGTGTGTGTGTGTAAGGAAAGCAAGGAGACTGAAATAGAAGAGGAAAATTTGGGTGAACCTGACAGAGAAAGCTTGCTTTGAATCTCTAGTGACTACTTTCAATATATTTTGGCTGAATTTGGTTTCAAATATGATTGTACTCTCAAACACAGCCACTGGATTAAATTATTAAAAATGTCAATGCTGCTAAATCCTAGTACTACCAAGGTGTCGAAAAGGAAAAGAGAAACAGAAAAAAAGATTCTTTTTTTGAAAAATAATTGGTTTGATCTTCTTGGTTTTGGAATATTTCGATGAGGTCATTAAAAATCTAACGGAGACTTTCAAACTACATACTTACGCCAGAAAGTGTGAATCTTTTAGCAGCCTGCTTCCAAAAGTCGGGGGCTTAATCCAACAGCTACCAGAAATGCTCTTAAACCTTCTGTTTCCAGGTCAGAAAGTTTTTGGCAAACCCCCATTCACCAGGAATATGGACTTTGCTACAGTATGTGCTCCTTGAACTGGTTTAGAACAGGCTGGCTGGCGTCAGGGGAAGCGGGAACTCTCTCGGCAAAATTCTCTGCTTTTTGCTTCATGGGAATCCCTGCTATTACCGTGCAAGCCCAGTTTCCAAGTAGAACTGGATAACAATGGCTCCAAAAACGTGGCTCTTGTTTTGCCTCGAATGTGCCTAAATAGATTTATTTCCACCTAATTTTGCAAGATGATCCCATCTGGTCCTGGCTCTTACAGTAATGAGTGGGCTTTTTTGGCTGGATTCAGGAGTGTCCTGGCAAATGTTTAATGACCAGCTCTCTGCAGCAAACAGCCTTGACTGGAGGCCTTTAAGAGATTGGGGCTATCCTGAGTTGCACCCCACATCTTTAAAATATAAAAAAGAGATTGGGGCTCTGAAGTATATAGTTTTTTCAGACTATGATATATTCTAAGCATACAGAAAAATATAGAGGATACTACTTACTATAAATGTTCTTGTACTCACAACTAACTTTTATTAACTCCGAACACTTTGTGATATTTATTTTTTCTTCTAAAGAAACAATCGACATCCACTGGGTGTCCTCTCTGGTCCCTGCCCTCCCTCCTTGCATAGAGTTGAGAACTGTCTGAACTCTGTCTTTCCCCTGCTTTTAGGATGAATGTTCCTCAAGCTCTCAGTGCTTGCTGTGTAAAGGCCAGAGTGTCAGTACAAGTTTTTCAGTATTTCAGGTATCATCCTTGACTGCGTGTTTCCAAGCATGCATTTTTATATGAAATATGTATTATTGCTTTGCATGTTTTAAAATCTGAGAATCAGTGATAATGTACACACCATTTTGGTAAGTCTAATAAGATATAGTTTACACACCATGCAATTCATTTCCTAAAGTGTAAAATTTAATAGTTTTTAATATGTTTGGAGGGTTGCACAACCATCACCACAATCAGTTTTAGAACATTTTCATCACCACCACCCCCACCTGCCCCCCCCAAAATACCTGTACCAATGAATAAATACCTCCCCCCCATCCCCACTTCCAGACCTAGACGATGCTGACTCTGCTTTCTGTCTTTGAGAGTTGCCTAGTCTGGTCATTTCACCTCAGTGGAATCATATAATATGTGACTTTTTGTGTCTGATTTCTTTCACTTAACATGGTATTTTGTATAGCTCATCTGTGTTGTAGCATGTATTGATATTTATTCCTTTTTATTGCCAAATAATATCCCATAGTATGGAGATATCATATTTTATCTATTTTTTCATCCATTGAAAAAATCCATTGATGACTATTTGAGTTTTTTCTACTTTTTGGCTATTATACAAGGGACAACCCCAAAAACCCAGAGTTTATTTATTTAAAAAATTGTGTATTTATTCTTACATGTTTAAATTTCCATCTCCTGAAATACACCTATCTAGATGTAATATACCTATTTAGACCTATCTAGATGCAATACACCTAGCTAGATGCCTTTTTTTCCACTGCTCAAACAGTTTTTGAACTCAACAATGTTGATGCGTTGTAGTACTTCTGCTGTTTTTTTGTTTCATCTCTTCCACATTGGCAAAATGTTCCCCTTTAGGGACTTTTTTCATCCAGGGAAGCAACAACAAAAAAAGTCACTCCAGTTGAGACGGAATAAATAGGGAGGGTGGGGAGAGGAGATCACGTCATTTTCAGTCAAAAACTGCTGATCACTCAACGAGGTGTGGGCAGGTGCATTGTCAGGGTGGAAGAACAAGACACCTGTTTGCCACAACTCAGGACGTTTCCTCCACAGATTGTGACACACAACGCTAGCTGGTACACGGATGTCGACTGGCTCCTAGAACACTTACCTACAGGGGGATGCATGTTCTACAAGGAGCCAGTCCTTCAAGGATAATTCTGGCATTTTGGGTACCCCCTTGTAAGTGATGCTGCTATTAATATTTGTGTACAGTTTTTGGTGAACATGTGCTTTAATTTTGGGGGCTATATACTTAGGAGATGAATTACTAGATCATTGTAGGATCTCTATGTTTAACTTTTTGAGAAGCTGCTAGCCTGTTTTCCAAAGCAGCTTGTTCATTTTATAGTCTCACCATCAGTGTTTGAGGATTTGGCCATACCCTCCCCAACACTTGTTATCATCTGTCTTTTTGATTATATAGTCATTCTAGTTGGTATGAAGTGGTATCTCATGATGACTTTGATTTTCATTTCCATAATGACTAATGATACTGAGTATCTTTTTATGTGCTTGTTGGCTATTTGTATATCCTCTTTGGAGAAATGTCTATTCAGATCCTTTGTCCATTTAAAAAACATAATTATTTATCTTTTGATTTTTGAAGTATAAGTACTCATCATGTATTTTAGATATATGTCCCTTATCAGATATATGATTTGCAAATATTTTTTTCACATTCGCGGGTTATCTTTTCACTTTTTTGGTAGTATAAAAACGTTCTGGAACTTTTAAAAATTAATAAACTTTAAGTATTATCTAAGTAGAAACCTGAAATATGAGTGCATTACTTTTAACCCATTTCCACCTCTGTATAGCACTCAATATTATGACTATTGTGGATTGATTTATTGATCCATTCTCCTGTCAGTGAAAATTTGGGCTGTTGCCAGTATCTGGCTATGACGAACAATACCACTATGAATGTTCTTATCCATGTCTCCAGGGGCACATTTTCAAGTATCTGTTGGGTAAATATACAAGGCAAACCTCAGAGATACTGTGGGTTGGGTTCCAGACCACCACAATAAAACCAATAACACAATAAAGCAAGTTACATAAATTTTTCTATTTCCCAGTGCATATAAAAGTTATGTTTACATTGTGGTGTCGCCTAGAAGAGTACAATAGTATTATGTCTAAAAAACAATATGCATACATTAATGTGAAAATGCTTTATGGCTTAAATGTGCTAATGATCATCTGAGCCTTCAACAAGTTATAATGTTTTTGTTAGTGAAGGGTCTTCCTTGATACTGATGGCTGCTCACTGATCAGGGTGGTAGTTGCTGGAAGCTGGGGCGACTGTGGAAATTTCTTAAAATAAGAAAATAATGAAGTCTGCCATATCGATTGACTCTTCCTTTCATGAATAAGTTCTCTGAAGCATGCAATGCTGTTTGATAGCATTCTACCCACAGTAGAACTTCTTTCAAAATTGGAATCAATCCTTTGAAACCCTGTAGCTGATTCATCAACTAAGTTTGGTGTAATAGTCTAAATGCTTTGCTGTCATTTCAACAATGTTCACAGTATCTTCACCAGGAACAGATTTCATCTCAAGAAACCACTTTCTTTGCTCATCCATAAGAAGCAACTCTTCGTCTGTTACAGTTTTGTCATGAGATTACAGCAATTCAGTTCTATCTTCAGGCTCCACTTCTAATTTCAGTTCTCTTGCTATTTCCACCATATCTGCAGTTATGTCCTCCTATGAAATCTTGAATCCCTCAAAGCTATCTGTGAGAGTTGGAATCAATTTCTTCCAAATTCATTTTAATGTTGATATTTTGATATCTCCCAATGAGTCATGAATATTCTTAATGGCATCTAGAATGGTAAATCCTTTCCAGAAAGTTTTCAATTTACTTTGCCCAGATCTAGCAGAAAAATCACCATGTAGCTGTAGACATATAAAATGTATTTCTTAAGTAATAAGTCTTGAAAGTAGACATGACTTCTTGATCCACGTGCTGCGGAATGGATGCTGTGTTAGCAGGCATGAAAACACTAATTTCTTTGCACATCTCTATCAGAGCTCTTGGGTGACCACATACACTGACAATGAACAGTAATATTTTGAAAGGCATCTTTTTTTTCTGAGCAGTTGGTCTCAACAGTGGACTTGAAACATGTAAACCATACTGTAAATAGATATGCTGTCATTTAGGCTTGTTGTTTCATCGGCAAACACAGACAGAGTAGATTCAGCCTCTTTCTTAAGGACTCTAGGATTTTGGAAGGTTGAATGAGCATTCAATTCAACTTAAAGTCACCAGCTGCATTAGCCCCTACCAAGAGAATTAGCCGATCCATTGATGCTTTGAAGCCAGGCATTGACTACTCCTCCCTAGCTATAAAAGTTCTACTTGGCATCTTCTTCCAGTGTAAGGCTACTTCGTCTACTTTGAAAATCATATGTTTAGTGTAGCCGCCTTCATCCAAGATCTAGCCAAATCTTCTGGATAACTTGCTGCAGCGTCTACATCAGCACTTGATGCTTCATCTTGCACTTTCATGTGATGAGATGGCTACTTAAACTTCTTCAACCGACCTCTCTAGCTTCAAACTTTTCTTCTGAAGTTTCCTCAGCACTCTCAGCCTTCTTAGAACTGAAGAGAGTCAGGGCATTGTGCTAGGGGTGAGGCTTTGGCTTAAGGGAACTTTATGGTGGCTGGTTTGATCTTCTATCCAGACTACTAAAACTTTCTCCACATCCACAACAGCTTGTTTCACTTTCTTATCGTTCATGTGTTCACTAGACTAGCACTTTTAATTTCCTTCAAGGACATTTCCTTTGTATTCACAACTTGGCTAACTGGTACAAGAGGCCTATTCAACATGCCTTCCTCACTAAGCATGATTATTGCTAGCTTTCAGCTTAAAGTGAGAGACATGCAACTCTTCCTTTCACGTGAACTTGTAGAGGCCACTGTGGGGTTATTAATTGGCCTAATTTCAATATTGCTGTTTCTCAGGGAATTCGGGAGGCCTGAGGAGAGGGAGAGAGACAGGGGAATGGCTTGTCTGTAGAGCAGTCAGACCATACATAACATTTTTGGATTAAGTTTTCTGTCTTATGTGGGTGCCGTTTGTGGCACCCCAACACGATTACGATAGTAACATCAGAGATTGCAGATCACATATCACCATAACTGATATAATAATAATGAAATGTTCTTAAATTTTGCAAAAATTACCAAAATATGACACAGAGACACAAAGTGAGCACAAGCTGTCGGAAAAATGGCACTGATACACTTATTTGATGCAAGGTGGCCACAAACCTTTGATTTGTAAAAAACACAGTATCTTCAAAGCACAATAAAGCAGAGAGCAAGACAGTGAGGTATGCCTGTACCTAGGGATACAATACGTGGACCTTGGAGAATGCACATCTTCAGGTTTATTAGATTTGGTTAAGTTATTATTATTTTTCTTTTCTTACCAGCAGTATATTAGCAATCTCAGTGTGAAACATCTTTATTAAGGCTTGGTCTCATTTGACAATTTATGTTTTATTTATTTATTTTTTTTATTGAGTTGGAGTCTCACTCTGTCGCCCAGACTGGAGTGCAGAGGCTGCTCCCGGCCACCACAGCCTCGACCTGCTGGGCTCCGGCGATCCTTCCGCCTCAGCCTTCCGAGTATCAGGAACCACGCCCGGCTGATTTTTGATTTATTGTAGAGATGTGGTCTCGCCAAGTTGCCCAGGCGAGTCTCGAACCCACGGGCTCAGGCAATCCACTCACCTCAGCCTCCCAAAGGCGCGGGATTACAGGCTGAGCCACCGAGCCTGGCTTACTTGTAGCTACTGAGATGGGCATGGAATTCTGACTTGTTGCTGTTTTTAAGATGTGGTTTTATTGACTGTCGAGCCACGGCAGCCTATGGAGGACAGGTAAGTTGCTGGAGTTGTTGTGTTATTTGTAACGCAGTAAAGAAACTGTGGCAATAATATGCACTTGTGTGTCGAGACCCGCCTGGGCAACTTGGCGAGACCTCATCTCCACAATAAATCAAAAATTAGCCTGGTGTGGTAGCGCCCCTGTAGTTCCAGCTCTTTGGAAGGCGGAGGCGGAAGGATCGCCGGAGCCCAGTGGGTCAAGGCTGCGGTGGCCGGGAGTGGCCACTGCACTCCAGTCTGGGTGACAGAGTGAGACTCCAACTCAAAAAAAAAAAAAAAAAAAGAGCTGTGGAGACCACTATACAAATAAAAAAGATGAAGAACTTTATGTAATATGTGTGTGGTTCCTTTGTACAGTCTTAGATGGCGGTGTGACATCATTGGTGATTTCTACTATGTTTAGTATGGAGCATATAATAAATCTGCAACATAAGCTTTTGGTATCTATTAGCACAAAGTTCTAGAATTTTTTAGTATAAACTGTTGGCAAATGCTTTGACCCCTCTAAATCCTATAAAAGCAGGATAAATTTCATTTCCATTCTTGGGCACCTGGCTGCACTTAGTCTTGCTGTTAATAATGCCATTTCCTTTAGTATTTTCTCATATAGTTCCACTCAATTCTCCAATCTTTTAAAACGTAATGGTTTCTTTTTGCACTGCATACATAATACACTATAACTTTATGAAGTTTTCAAGATTAGCTCCACTTTCAAGGCAAAGATTACATGATTGAGAACACTGTGGTGTTTCTGTTTGACATTTTTAACAGAGCGAAATTTACCAAATAGCCTGTTACTAGGTATCTCATCTTACTTAAACCGATTATTACAGTAATTAGGTAAGAAAGAAACTTTTAATGGCAAATGGGGTCTCTCTTCCTCCCCCAGACTAGAGTTCGAGTCAAAAGAGAAGCTTCAATTTGAATTGTGAGATCTCTAAAATGTGAATAGACTAGGTTTTTTCAGTTGGGCTTCTCTTGTGAGAGCCCGCAGAGTAAAATAAGCAAACAGCAATCCACTAATAAAGTGAAACCTTTCTGATGGGGAGAGCCTTATCATGTATTCTTTACATTAAGTGTTTTTCTTAGATGTGTATTAACAGACAAGTTCTCTCACAGAATGTTTACTGTAACCCTGTACTCAGTTTTACATATATACTCATTAGACCATGGACTGCTCACCAGAAACCTGGGAGGCAGACACTATCTCAGTCATTCTAACTTTAGCTATTTTCCAGAATTTTCCACAGATGTAGATGGCGATATTAGGGTAGGCTCTGAAAAGAAACCAAGGGTTAGAGTCTGTGGATATTTCCCTCCTGTAAGCTTTCAAAAGCCAAGAAAGTTCAAGAGGTTAGTTAAAGATAGTTGGCCCTTTTAGCTATCCCATGGAGCATTCTCCTTTAAGAAAAAGGTAAAGTCAGGAAATCCTGAGATGTCCTGTCTAAATTCTACCTCTCTGAAGTGGGGAAAGATTAAAGTTCAGCCTCAAAGGTTTTTTGTTTTGTTTTTTTGAGTTGGAATCTCATTCTGTCACCAAGGCTGGAGTGCAGTGGCAGCCTTGACCTACTGGGCTTAGGTGTGCCTCCTGTCTCAGTCTTCCAAGAAGCTGAACTACAGGTGCGTGTCACCATGCACAGCTAATTTTTTGATTTATTGTAGAGACGAGGTCTCACAAAGTTGCCCAGGCTGGTCTCAAACCCCTGGGCTTAGGCGGTCCTCTTGCCTAAGCCTTTATTGAAAACTGGGTAGACTTCAGTTTGCACCAGGTTTTCTTGTCTGAACTTTCTGGGCGGAGCCAGGCTGTCTGTGTAGCTGGTGGAAGCTTATCATGGAAGCACCTCGAATGGTTCTGATCCTATTCCCAAGCCTGCAACTGTCCAGTGGTTTCACAGGCTTTATACCAACACGACTGCAGATGTGTTGGCCAGATGTGAAAGCGACACACTGCACGGAGCAGATTCTGCATTGACTAAGACTGGAAATGTCCTACTTTGAAGGACACTGCAGGTATCTGACTTCTGCCGGTGGCATGTACTTCTTATGTGGTTATGAAATTAAGGAGATACCTGGGTTAGAGCTGTTCAGCATTTAGCTTTGCCGCATATTAGCTCTGTGTTATTTAATGCCTCTGTGTTTCAGTAGCCTCATATGTAAGTTAGGGGTAATATGAGAACTATCTCACAGCACTCCTGGGAGGATTAAATACCTAAGGTGCAGGAATAGTGCCTGGAAAAGAAAGTTGCTCGATAAGTGTTATAGGATGATTACTGTATTATTAGTAATGAATCCAATAAAGTCAGGAGAAAATAAATCAGTCTTCGATGCAACCAAAAACTATTTGGATAAATCTTCAAAAAAACCATTTTTTTTTTCTTGAGTTGAAGTCTCACTATGTCGCCCAGGCTGGAGTGCAGTGGCACGATTCTGACCACTGCAGCCTCGATCTGCTGGGCTCAGCTGATCCTTCCGTCTCAACCTTCCAAGTAGTTGGAACTACAGACGTGTACCACCACACCTGGCTAATTTTTTAAAATTTAATTTATTGTAGCGATGAGGTCTCGCCAAGTTGCCCAGGCTGGTCTTGAACCCATGAACTCAGGCAATCCTCTCACCTTGGCCTCCCAAAGTGCTGGGATTATAGGCCTGAGCCACCGTGCCCGGCCAAACCTTCAAAATTTTTAGAGATCATTTAGGTGCATTAAATTAAACACAGAATCAACGGACGTTTTTTTCAATGCATTGTCAAAGTGAACTTAAAAATAAAGAAGTGTAAATTGACATGCCACATAAAAATGTAGTTTAGCACATGGTCTTATAAGTCTGAATAATTTTCTATGGTTTCATGACAAAAATTGACAGAGAAATAGTCTATGAGTTCACTTTAATATCAGAAATTAGAAAACATACATGCTACCACTTTAATACTGCAAATATTTTTAAAATATCATAAAAATTAAGATACAAACCCACAGAAATATTATTTTACCAAATACAAGGAATTCACCTTTAAAGTCTAAATTTTTAACTTGTTGGCTATTTTTCAACTTATACAGTTAAGAAATGGTCAAGTCCACATTTAAATAAATAGGGTTTTAGCTTATACTTATTTTTTTCTTATTGTTTGTCATCAAAGAAAAGCAGGAGCTCCCAGACACAAGCCTCCAAATTAAAATCTGTTTAGAATGTGCTATTTCACATCATAATTGCACCAAATCTAAGTTTTATCTAAAAAATAATTTTCGTTGATGAGTAATTGTTGCATAATTATGAACATTCACCAAGACTCAAATTGATCAAGAGCTTGTGATTTTTCTTTTCAAATAGAATTGGCTGTCTGATGTTTTCTCAAGTCAATTAGAATGATAAACCAGCAGTAATATCTTAAGTAAATATCTTCTAATATTTTCCCTTGATTTTTATGCCCAAATGAGTAATTTCATTCAGGAGGATTATTTCTGCTGCCAAGAAGTTTAAAAACAATCATTCCGTTGAAGAAGATTTCCTGATAATCATGGAATCGCAAAAGCCTGGCCTAGATGTCACCTGACCATGGCTTCACCCTAGGGCTCCCTTGCAGAGAACGGAGGAAGCCGGGTGAGACCTGAATCTCCTCTTCCCTGGAGAGAGTGCCTGCCAGCGCAGACCATTCGGGAAGAGAGAAGACTAAACAGAAACACGAATAGTCACTGACCAATTTCAGGAAATAGCAGTAAGGGGGAGCCGGGGGGTTGTCAAACCTTGGCTTGTTTGATTTTGGAGGGGAGATGAAAAAGCCGGAACTATCCTTGAGTCCTTCATAGAGCAGACTAATGGAAAAACACTATGCTTCAAAAGTTTCCAGAGTGTGCAGTTTAAAACTAGGATCTTTTGGGTAACTTTTAAAGGAGAAAAATACACAGATCATAAATATGCAGCTTGATTAACTTTTTTAAGCGGAGCCAACTAGACATAACACAAATTTTATCGTTTGAACTATTTTGGGACGCACAGTTCAGTGGCATCAATTATACTCACATTCTCGTGCAACTGCTGCTTTCTGCAGTTCCCCAGACTGAAGTCTCAGAATGTTCTCGCCTTCCCAACACGAACCCTTCATTCCTCCTTCCCTAGTCCCTGGCAACCAACATTCTACCCTCTGTCTCTGTGAATCTGACTACTCCAGGTACCTCATATCAGTAGAATCGTACAGATTCTGTCCTCTGTGTCTGACGCATTTCATGTAGCATAATGTCTTCAAGGGGCAGCTTGATGGATTTTATGGAATTGAAGACCCCTGGGTAACCAGCACCTGGATCAAGAAACACGGCTTTGCCAGCCCCACAGAAGCCCCTGTGTGTACCACTTCCAGTCAGTACCCACTACCCTTTAGGATCACGAGGGTAGCCTTGTCCTTTGTCAGTGAAGGGAAGGAGGCAGAAGAGGGAAGGCCAAGGCTTCTGTCCGTCTTCCTCGCCAATAGAAGTTGCACATTTTATCCATTTTGTACATTAGCCTTTCGTCTGCCTGCCAAAGGAAAGTTTGGAAACTTTGACTTAGGAAATGTTCACATTTC
Source organism: Tarsius wallacei (assembly GCA_963574415.1). Taxonomy (NCBI): domain Eukaryota; kingdom Metazoa; phylum Chordata; class Mammalia; order Primates; family Tarsiidae; genus Tarsius; species Tarsius wallacei. The sequence continues at coordinate 14,467 of CAUYQG010030061.1, read as the reverse complement.
ACTCCCAGATTATCTGGATAACTGTCTTACTCAACGAACTCTGTCTTGATTCAAGTGACTCCCATTTTTGCGACTGTGTTTAGGCAGGTTCGTCTGCCGGAAGCCTTCCTTAACTGCGCTCGGTGCCTCTGTATCCTGTGCGATCCACCTTCTGGAGACATAGTTGGCTGACTGTGACTCACTACCAGACAATGCCCCCTGAGGACAGTCTCTTTGGCATCTATATAACCTCAAAGCCCAACACAGTGTCCGGCACCTGACGGTTTCCATAAACACTTGTTGAACTGAGCAGAGTTGAATTAGTGCTTTCAGGGAACTGACTAATGCTAGCCTGTTTTAAAAGCTGAGTTTTCTAATTTGGGAGCTATTTGACCTTGGAGAAGTCATTTAACTTCTCTGTGTGAGACTCTGGCAAAATGAAGGAAGTGCCACAATATTAACTTGCCAGAAAGGGTTTCCATAAACAAGTGCTTAGCTAACCCTCTACTAAACTGAAGTATCATGCTGTCATCTTACGAGTTCAAGGGCACACTTCATTCTCTTATTTACCTGAGATAAATTGTTTAAAAATCTCTCACTTTAATCAAATCACATTTCCTGATCTAGATAAAAAGATTTCATAGTTTAATTAGACAGAAAGTATACAATATTGCAAGAAGATTTACAAAGTAACAAGCTGTGGTTTTCTTTTTTTAAAGCATGACTAGGTAATAATAGGTAAAAAGCTTCTTTTTCTTATTCCTAATACATGAGAGTTTGATTTGGATGCCGTATTCTGATTTTTGAGGGTTTAGGACACATTCTTTTAGTGTAGGATGCAAGAAAACTTTGAAATATAGAATCCAGCAGATGAAGTCAGAAAAGCCTCTGTGCTACTTTCCAACATGTCTGGCAGTAGACCATTCTCTGATGGTGCCCTCACATCTAATAAAGAGAGCATCCTGCAATTGGCCCTGCATGGAGCTATCCACTCGGTCAGGAGAAACATTTCAAGCCCCCAGATCTGTCTTTTCTTTAAGTTTAGATTGAAAAATCAACAGAACAGATATAAATCCAGATACATAAACAAAAGCATTGAACAAACTATTCATAACTTGACTTATAGCCACCATAAAAACTGAAAAAACTTTAAGTTTAATCAAAATAATTATGTATATATTTGGGGCCTATGAAATCACAAAATTTTGTAAAAAGTTGTTTAGAATTACGGGTGATTTTTTTTTCTCATTTGTATTTTTCAGATTAAAAAAAAATACTTTTATAACCACCCAACACTATTTGAGAGCATGCTATAAAACAAATGAGCCCAATTCATCTTATTCATGTTCAGGAAGCCAAAGTCAGCCAGTAGAAACAGTGCAGTGGCCTGGCTGTGCATGGTTTTATTTGCACCTTTGCAGATATCAGATTAGTAGGCATAGCGCTCATTTTATCAGCTACAGGAGAAATAGGAAATGACACAGAACTTGCACACTTGGAGAAGAAGGGCATTTTTTATTGAGCAGATACTATATCCTATGCCATGTGCTCAGGACTTCACACCAATTATCTCATGTCATCCTTACAATGACACTGTGTGGAGCTTTGCCATGGTAAAGAATGCTACAGTCTGATGACTGATGAACAGATATCAATGTACAACAAAACTTGACATTAAAATTATTTTCAGATGATATTGTAAGACAGCTTTTCTTTGCCTCAGATTGTTACCGGGGCCTCAGAGTTTAATAACTGAGACTTGGCTGGCCAATTTGTCCTGCTGGGTCCTGTGACTGAGTCACTTGATGACCTTAGTGAAATCATTTTCCATCTGTGAGTGTGTTTCCTTGCTGTGAAGACGAAACTAAAAATACATACTGTCTTCATGGATTATGGTAAGGACTGGCTGAGTAATCTTTATTAAGAAATTGCAACTTTTTCAAGTAAAGAGGGGGAGAAAAATGCCTATTTCATCATATAGGAAATCTGTCTGGGAGTTGTCTGACACTGAAGTGATATAAAATAAGATTTTTCTTCAACCTCCTTTGTTCGGCCATGAAACAAAACTGGTTTCTTTTCTTGTCTTTTCTTTTGAGTTGGAGTCTCACTCTGTCGCCTAGGCTGGAGTGCAGTGACATGATCCTGGCCACAGCAGCCTCAACCTGCTGGACTCTGGGGATCCTTCTGCCTCAGCCTTCCAAGTAGCTGGAACTACAGGCATGCGCTACCACGCCCGGCTAATTTTAAATTAATTGTAGTGATGAGGTTTCACCAAGTTGCCCAGGCTGGTCTCGAGCCATTGGACTTGGGCAATCCACCTGCCTCCACCTCCCAAAGTCCTGGGGTTATAGGCTAAGCCACTGAGCCCAGCCACAAAACTGGTTTCATTCTGGTGTTCTTTGATGCTGGCTAAAAACAGAGCAGTTGCCAGTGAGCAGTTCAGCCAGCCAGGCCGGCCTCCTGACGGCAGGATATGTCTAGAGAGAGTGGTCTCTGTTGTTTGTAATGTGCCTCCCCACAGAACGATGTCATTTCAGCCAGAGAGGCTCTCCTCTCCCTGTACTTCCAAGGCCCACTCTCTTGCAGGTGCTAAATCCACCACCAACTTTTCTTTGACAAATCTAGATTCATAACTGGTGGTTTTTCTGATTATAAACAGGAAAACTCTGCCCAAGTTGTATGAATTTTTTTAAAAAATTGTATTCCTCTCTTTGATGTGACTGACCAGTTCTCGTAGCTAACAAGATTCAGAGAGGCAGCACAGTAGAAAAAGTCTCGGTTTCCAAGTTAGGGGTTGAACCTTGGCTTTCCTACTAACTGCCTTACAGCTTTGGGCTCTTCCTTACCTCTCTGAGCTTCAGTTTTATTGACTGTACAATGGGGAGGGAGATATCAACCTTGAAGTGTTTTTGTAAGGATTGGAGATCTTTTATTTATCTGTTCATTTCACAAAACAAACTTGCCCTGACAGAGCTCACGTTTCAGGGGGAACCAGATCCCATGTATTGGTCTAGAACTTGGTTCATAACAGGTAAACAATCCATAGATTTGGGGGGCACCTCTCTGTTGGGTGCTGATGAGCTCTTTGTTTTATCTTCCAAACACAGGACCAAAGAACACCCTGAAGGATCATCTGGTCTCATATTACTCCCAGTTTTCAGTACTTAATTGAACAGCAGTTATTGAACACCTGGTTCCCACGTGAAGGTAGTTCTGCTAGACACTAGGAATGCTGAGATCAACAAGATACTGCCCTGTCCTCGGAGAGGCTGATAGTCATGGGGAGGAGACACATCCCTAAACGGGGCGTTACACTTCAGCGTGCTGAGCTCTAAGGGCATCTCAGGGAGCACTCTGAGCTAGGACTAGGAAACTGAACCTGGAGGATGAAGAGACTTCTTAACACAGGGCAGGGGCTGGCACAATGGGGAAGATGGAGAGGTGCTCCAGGCAGAGAGGGCGGAGGCAAAGGCTCGGAGGGGACTGAGCGCGTGCTGTCTTTAAGGTGTTACAAAATAATTCGGTTCAGTGTGGGAAGCTTGAAGGGGATGCAGGAGGGGCAGACAAAAAGTGAGGATGGAAGTCGAGTAGGCGAGGAGGGTAAGGAGAAGGGTCGACCTTGTGGGGCGATGACAATGGAGAAGGGAAGATCGATTGGAGACTGGGGGCTGGGGTCCCCGGGGAGACATTGGGAGCAGGAACAGTCAAGGGCTGATGTCCCTGTGGTGAGGGGATGGTGTGGGCCATGAGGGGCAGGAGGAGAGGCTGAGGGCAGGATCAAGGTCCCCTCAAGGAAGGACACGATCCCATTTACTGGGGGAGGCTGGAAGTGCAGCCTTGAAGCCAAAGCCCACCCCAAGCTCTTGCCAGCCCTGCGACCCTAAGAAAATTACTTAACGATCTGTTTCACATGCTTCATCTGAAAGTGACGGTGATGATAAGAGAACCTCCCAGAGAGGAGGTTCTATTGTGTGGATTACGTAAAATAATGCATGTACGCATTAGAACCGTCCCTGGTACGTCCCAGGTTCTCAATAAGCACGAGTCGTTATCCTCACAGAACACAGGAAGATGGAGAATCTGGGAGGAGAGAGAAGGCCTAGAGTTCTCTATTTCTGCTTTGATGACAAAAAGCTGCCTCAAGACCCTGATCCCATTAGGGCCACTCTTGGCAACAGAAGGTGAGCTGGCCAGTGGAGTGTAGCCTGGGGATCTCTGGCTGGGGAAACCAGAGTAACCGTCTTCTGAGCGGATTTTCTATAAACTTGGGACACGTGGAGCTGTGGCCCACATGTTTGTCTCAGGGCCAGGGCAAGAGGCATGTAAATGAAACACTGGTGCCTCAGTCCTTCAGGTTGTCCTGTCTACAATGTGGGAGACCACGTGGGTTCCTGGTGAGACTGAAATGTGTGCACTTCGTTTTGGTCTAACTGCCTACCAGCTTCTCTGACGTTTTTTATAAAGATTTGTTCCTTCTAGACCTTTTTTTCCCCTTTATTTAAATAGCTTTAGGGGGTACAGATAGTTTTTGGTGATGTGGTTGCCTTGAATGGTAGTGAAGAAATCTTGGCTTTACGCGTACCCACCACCCACACCTGTGTGCCTTGTACCCAATGGGTGATTTTTCGGCTCTCTGTTCTTCTCCCTTTCCCCATTCCGAGTCTCCAGTGTCCTTGATATCATTCTCTAGGTCTTTGAACATCCTTAATTTATCTCCCACATATAAGTGAGAACACACAGCGTCTGGCTTTCTGTTCCTGAGATAGTTCACTAGGATGATGTTCTCCAATTTCATCCAAGTTGCCGCAAAAGACATTCATTCTTTTTGTGGGCTGAATAGTATTCTATAGTGTCTCTATACCACATTTTCATTATCCACTGACAAGTTGATGGGCATTTAGGTTGATCCCACATCTTCACAATTGTGAATTGTGCTGTGCTATGAACATGTGAGTGCAGGTGTCTTTTTTTTTTTGTTAATATAACAGCCTCTGTTCCATTGGGTAAATACCTAGTAGTGGGATTCCTGGACCAAATGGTAGATCTACTTTTAGTTCTTTGAGGAATTTCCATACCAATTTCCATAGAGGTTGTACTAATTTACACTCCCACCAACAGTGTATGAGTGTTCCCTTTTCTCTGCATCTGTGCCAGAATCTACTGTTTTTTTTTTTTAATTTTTTTTTTTTGAGTTGGAGTCTCACTCAGTTGCCCAGACTGGAGCGCAGTGGCACGCTCCTGGCCACCGCAGCCTCGACCTCCTGGGCTCCGGCGATCCTTCCGCCTCAGCCTTCCAAGGAGCTGGAACTACAGTCGCATGCTACCACGCCCGGATGATTTTTGATTTATTGTAGAGATGAGGTCTCACCAAGTTGCCTGGGTGGGTCTCGAACCCGCAGCCTCGGGCAATCCACTCATCTCGGCCTCCCAAAGTGCTGGGAGTACAGGCTGAGCCACCGAGCCTGGCCTAAAATTTTTTTAATAATGGTCATTCTGACTAGTATAAGGTGGTATCTCATTGTGTTTTTAATTTGCATTTCCCTGATGATCAGCAATGTTGAGCATTTTTTCATGTGTTTGTTGGCCATTTGTATATCTTCTTTTGAGAGATGTCTGTTCATGCTGTTTGCCCACTTTTTAATGGGGCCATTGCTTCTTTCTTTTCTTTTTTTTAATTTTAAAGATATGGGGTACAATTCAGGGTTAGGTATACAAACGTTGATTAAGCAGGGACCCCTGTTGATGAGGTGTGACCCTCCCTCCCCTGGCAGTTTCCCTCAACTGCCAATCCCCCCTTCCCCTGGCAGTTTTCTACTACTGCCAATCCCTTTCTTATAGTATTATGATAATAGTTCAGGGTCTGATTATGAGTGAGAACATATGGTACTCTGTTCTTTGTTTCTGTGATAGATCACTGAGTATGATCGACTCTAAATCCATCCACGTTGCTGCAAAGTCCACATGTTTGTCCTTTGTGGCGCCATTGCTTTTTTCTTGTTGATTTGTTTGAGTTCTTTGTAGATTCTATATATTAGTCCTTCGTCAGATGCATAGTTTGTGAATATCTTCTCCCATTCTGTATGTTTATTCCTTTTGCTGGGTTTAGTTTAATGAAGTCTCACTTATTTATTTTTGTTTTTATTGCATTGGCTTTGGCGTTTCAGTCATTCACTCCTCACCTAGGCCAATGTCTATAAGAGTTTTTCCTAGGTTTTCTTGTAAGATTTTTATGGTTTGGGGTCTGACATTTAAGTTTTTAAGCCATTTTGAGGTAGTTTTTGTATATGGGGAAGGATAAGGATCAAGTTTCATTTTCTGCTTGTAGCAATCCAATTTTCCCAGCACCATTTATTGAAGAGGATGCCCTTTCCCCAGTGTATGTTTTTGCCTTCTTTGTCAAAGATCAGTTGATTGTAGGGATTTGGGTTTATTTCTGTATTCTCTATTCTATTCCATTGGTTCATGTGTCTGCTCTTGTACCAGTACCATGCTGTTTTGGTGACTACAGCCTTGTAGTATAATTTGAAGTCAGGCAAATGATGCCTCCAGATTAGTTCCTTTTGTTTAGGATTGCTTTAGTTATTCTGGCTCTTTTTTGGTTCCATACACATTTTAGGAATGTTTTTTCTAATTCTGTGAAAAATGACATTGGTAGTTTGATAGGCATTGCTTTGAATCTGTAGACTACTTTGGATAAAATGGTCATTTTAACAATATTGCTTCTTCCAATGCATGGGTGTGAGATATCTCTCCATTTGCTTGAGTCCTTTAAAATTTCTTTCATCAGAATTTTGTAGTTCTCCTTGTAGAGGTCTTTCACCTCCTTGATTAAATCTACTCCTGGTAGCTTTTTGTCTGCTATTGTAAATGAAATTGAATTCTTGATTTGATCCTCAGCTGGGTGACTATTGGCATACAGCAGTGCTACTGATTTGTGTGTGTGTTGATTTTGTATCCTGAAACTTTACAGAATTCACTTATCAAGTCCCCTCCTAGACCTTTGAAAAAAAGACTTTATTTTTCTGGTTTTTGGGGGGGGGTTGGAGTCTCACTCTGTCACCCAGACTGGAGAGCAGTGGCTGCTCCCGGACACCGCAGCCTCGACCCGCTGGGCTCCGGTGATCCTTCCGCCTCAGCCTTCCAAGTAGCCGGAGCTACAGGCGCGCGCTACCACGCCCGGCTAATTTTTGATTGATTGTAGAGATGAGGTCTCGCCAAGTTGCCCAGGCGGGTCTCGAACCCGCGGGCTCAGGCAATCCACTCACCTCGGCCTCCCAAAGTGCTAGGATTACAGGCTGAGCCACTGAGCCCGGCCAGACTTTATTTTCCTAGAGCAACATTAGGATCACAGCAAAATTGAGCGGGAAGTACAGGGATTTCCCATGTCTCCCTTTTCTCTGCACGTGTGCAGCCTCGACTGTCATCAACATCCCCTGCCAGAGTGGTCCACTGGTTACAATTGCTGAACCTACACTGACCCATTATTATCACCCAAAGGTCACAGTTTACATTAGGATTCACTATCTTTGCATGGCATCCATAAATCATACATTTTTAAGCTGACAATTTTAAGTCTATGCACCCTAATTGGGACGTTAAATAAGGCATTTCAGGAACACCCTACTCCATCTCCTGTTGCACATCAAACAATAGGGATTTCAATGTTGGAATGGCAGACAGCCCGACTAAGGCCTCGCCTGGACATTCACCACTGTTTGTGAAAAACTTCAGATCTTCATTCTTCCTCTTCATCCTCACGTTTGCTTTCACTCTGGACACATCCGAGGCTGCGACCTCTTAGCTCCTTGACCCAATGACCTTGCTCTCTGCTTGGCCACAGTTTCCCGTTCTCACGGTGCAGAATGTGAAGTCTGAACCCTGTTATCTCTTGAAATTGCTCCACCTCCAAAATCACGGATTCCAACATCCTCCTCACTGACCACAAACTCTGTCACTGCAGCTTCTTGCTAGAATATTCCTTCCACAGCTCTCCTCTGCTTCTGGGTGACTTACACCTACCCCTGCTTTCTTCCTCATCACGACCCCTCCTCTACTAATTTTCCAGGTATCCAAGTTAGATTCTGCGGCCCATCACACCCATCACTTTCTTGCAAACACGCTGAGCTCCCCTGCCCTGTTTTTGCTGCACATGCCTGGCAAACTTGAAATCTGATGAACCCGACTATATTCTCTGTTTGATCTTACCCAGGCAGCTGAGGCGTGGCCCAGCCAGGTAGGTTGGGGTCACTATAAACTCTCCATTGCCCAGCACATGCAGTGCTCTGTTGGGTGGCTCTCTCGCTGTGCTTCTCTGGTTCACTTACTGTCCTGTCCTCCTCTGAAGAAAACTTTGGCAAATGTTGTCTATCTCCTTTGACTTTAAATGTCTTACCTCCACCTCACTGACTGTGTATCCTATTTCACAAAAATTGGAAATATCAGCCAAGACTGCGCTAACCTTGGGACCACCAAATCTGCAACACTACCTGCATCTGTCCTGATTTTCCTCTCCTTTCCTCTTGATATGGTGGAGTGGCCATTCCGAAAAAAGATTTACTTCCAATCTTGCTCTGGACCTTAAGATACTGAGAAGTAGTGTGGTTCCAGCAATATGGAAATGCCATGAGAAGGAACTAAAAGGTAAAGAAACAAGAAAGTCACAGGCAACTACATTGAGAAATCTGATGATGAAGGGAGGCAAGGACTTACTACTCTCTCCAAAACCTTAAGCTATCAATGGTTCCCTTTATCTTCTCTTCTTCCGCTCTACCCTTCAGCCCTTAAATATGCAAAGGTCTCTGTCATCTCAACAATAGTAGCACAAGCTAGATAAACAATAAACAAAAGCCATTTTTCAACTTTGCATCCCTCCTCTATTGGCCTATTTGTTGCTGCCCTTTATAATCAGATTACTCTTTTTTGTTTTTTTCACCATCTAGTCCTTTCACGTCTTATTCTAGTATGGTTTTTCTTCAGTTCACTAAAGACTTCCTGATGGGTAGAACAAACAAACAAAATCTACTTTCCAGCCTCCTGAGGTGTTTTCCCTGAGGCAGTCCTTGATGACAGAGTTTGAGAAAGTGATTTCCCAAATAAGATTGCATCATCATTTCAATAAGTCAATGGCATATTTGCTGACTGCACCCTCTGGTTGAGTCATGGGAGTCCATAGTACCACAAGACACAGCTCAGTCCTCAAGGACCTGCAGGCTGGCCTGAGGATGGCAATGGTGATACTAGTGTGAGGTGCCATGAGCGGAACCCAGGAAGATGGGCCCAGGGAGCACAAAGGGAGGAGGTGAATTTACCTTCTCTGTGGTTGTAACAGGCTTTACAGGAGAGGCGATGCCCAACCTGGATTTTGAGAGGTGAGCTGGAGCGGTTGGGAGGTGAGGAAGTGCATTTCAGGCAGTGAAATCAACAGGTGCAACAGGCAGAGATCCTCATGTCACATGGGTAAAAGCCTGGGTGGAACTGAGGTGTGTCGGGGGGCTGAGGAATAGGGAGCTAGAAAGATGGCGAGATCTGATTAGGAATGCCTGGGCCTCTGGCTTACTTTGCCAGTCCCAATGGTATCACTACATTAATTAATTAACTGACATTTCTATATTTAACCTACATATGGTCCTAGGTGTTAGCAGGTGCTGAATTAATGAATCATTGGATGATTATTTTAGTTCATGAAACTATGCTGCACTATTTATGTTGTTTAAATTAAAAGTGTTAAGAATAAATTTAGGTACAGAGTATAAGAGGCAGTGAAACATAATGGTTAGGACATCAATCTGTGGGGCTAGATGCCCAGGGTTTATATCCCAGCTTTACTATGATTTTGGACAAGTTACTTAACCTCTTTGTGTCATCTGTACATTGGGAATTCTGACTGTACCTAGCTCACAAGGATATCACGAGGGTTAAAAGAGTTTGCATGTGTGAAGCACTTAACCCAGTGCCTTGTAACAATTCACAACACTGGTTTGTAATTATCAGTAATACATGAAAAAAGTTATTACTAATAATTTAAATTATGTTTAGATAATTATTGGCCATTATAATGCATCCCCCAAGAGGTCTGATTCTTAAAGCTCCCCTCCCACCCAAATTACATGAATTTTTCTGGTGTACTTTTGCTCATTTGGGATTCAGATCATTCACCAAGTGTGACTGTCAGCTGTTGGAACAGAATTTACAGGATAGATACCAACATGGAACATTGGAAGCAATCTTCCATCGACTTTGGCATTCCAAAGTCTAGAGCCTTTCTTCCTCATTTAAACCACAATTGAATTATTTGTGTACAAACCGATATGTCTGTCTGGAATTATGTTCTAGAAGACTAAGAAACAATTGTCTGATCTAGGTGTGCACTCCAGAGGGTTCCCATGAAATTCTCTCCATGATTTTTGTTTATTGACATGTCAGCTTTTCAGATGTACTGCTCGGCTAGTCCCAAGAGCATGTGTTTTTATGTTCTGAAAATCTGTATCAACCAACAGTTTAAAACAACAGAAACTGGTTGCAAAGCTTTCACTTTTAAAGCTTTTCCAAGCACCCTGCCCTTTTCCTAAAAGACTCTTTTCCCTTTTATGGATGAGCACCAGGCTCCAAGACAGTGTAAATAGAGCTTCCTGTTCCAGGGAAGTGCTGGCTCCTGCAGGAGCCCAGGGGTCCTTTGGGAAAAGTTGATAGGAACTCCGAGCTGTGTGTGCTCTGAGGTTTAGCAGCCAACTGAGCCAGAAGGGAGGGAAACACATTTAACAGCCCCTTTGTGCAGACTTCGGTCCCAGAAGCACTTCTGGGAAAGTAAGTCTGGTGCCATACACACAGTCCTTGCAAAGAATGGCAGGGAAGCTGGCCGGCCCGGAGAGGGCCATTCCCAGATTAGATCCCCACATCTTGGCCCTGGCCACTTTGAGGAACCCAGCGATGTCTGGCATTCCCACAACCCAGGGATCCTGTTCTTCAGATGAGTGGGGTTTTCAAAAACAGAAGAAAACCGAATTGGTGCTGCACAACTGAGTTAAGTTGTTGCAAATATTTTTCAGGGTTCTTAGAGTTTACGCACTACGAACATGGAAATTAAAATCCATTCTTCTCTCTTGGATCTTAATACTGTCCTGTACTTTTAAATGATAATAATAAGAAGCACTGTTTTGGGGGCTGATTTGGGGTGCTATTCATTTTGGTAATTTTGGTCTTTGGCTTTTGTGTGCCTCATAATCTCATTGGTGTAGCAAACAACAAAAACCACAAAGCATAGCTAATGCTTTTGGACTTAGCTGTTGTGATATCATGGCAATTATTATTATTATTATTATTTTTTGAGTTGGAGTCTCACTCTGTCACCCAGACTGGAGTGCAGCGGCCGCTCCCGGCCACCGCAGCCTCGACCTGCTGGGCTCCGGCGATCCTTCTGCCTCAACCTTCCAAGTAGCTGGAATTGCAGGCGCGCGCTACCACACTTGGCTAATTTTTTGATTTATTGTAGAGATGAGGTCTCACCAAGTTGCCCAGGCGGGTGTCGAACCCACGGGCTCAGGCAATCCACTCACCTCAGCCTCCCAAGGCACGGGATTCAGGCTGAGCCACCGAGCCCGGCTGGCAATTATTAATACTATGCTAATGAGAGCTAACATTTACTGAGCACTCACTATGTGTTCGCTATGACTTGAGCCAATAGATTCTATCAGCAAATAACTATTTGAGCATGAACCAACAAACTGTGTTTGCTAATTTAATGTAAAGTACGTAAACATACCACCATAATATAATAGTATGTACACTTACAAAGCATAAACAAAAATAAAAACTAAAGGAGTGACACAAATAAACATAAATGGAAGTTCTTTCTTTTTTTTGAGTTGGAGTCTCACTCCATTGCCCAGGCTGAAGTGCAGTGGTACTCTCATGGCCACCCCAGCGTCAGCCTCTACTGAGCTCTGGGGATCCTTCCACCTCAGCCTTCCAAGTAGCTGAAATTGCAGGCATGTGCTACTACGCCTGGCTAATTTTTTAAGTATTGCAGAGATGAGTTCTTGCCAAGTTGCCCAGGCTGGTCTCGAACCCGCGGGCTCAGGCAATCCACTCGCCTCAGCCTCCCAAAGTGCTGAAACAGACTGAGCCGCTGAGCCTGGCCAGAAGTTGTTACATTTTCTTCTTGTAGGACAGTAGGCTGTCTACTACTGGAGTATAGGCATCACAGTTTGAAGACCACTCTTCAAACACTGTACAAACTGTTATTATTTCCATTTTAAAGATGAGCAGACTGAGACTTGCAGAGGTGAAGCCCTTGCTCAAAGCCACCAAGTTATCTTTGTGGGGCAGGCTGTTGGCTGCTGTGCCCTCTCTGCAACCTCATTAACTTCTGTGGTTACTCTATCAGCACTTCCAGGAAACCACACCATCGTGCCACTGTTTTCCTATTTCTGCTCCTTCTTCATCTAAATATGAGATGCATGTACTTAAAAGGTGTGTTTAGATGTGTCCTAGACTTATCATCAAAGATCTTTAAAACAGTTGTAATCAAATTTGTAGCTCTAACCTCTGGTCAGACAAAAGAATCTCAAAATGGCTTAAGATGTACTCATCTAGAGTTTCTTTTTTAACTCAGAAATGAAGCCCAGGTATGCTGTGGTTAAGAGTAAGCATGGAACAATAAATGAAGTTAAGAAAACAGTTCCATTTAGAATAGCATAAAAATAATAAGGTACCTAGGAATAATGAAAACAGTGCAAACATGTACTCTGAACACTATAAAATACTGATGAAAGAAAATTTCAAAGTTCTCAATAAATGAGAAGACAGCCCATTTTCATGGACTGAAAGAGGTGATAGTGTAAAGATGGAAATCGTCTTCAAATTTATCTATAGATTCAGCTCAATTCTTTTCAAAATCCCAGCTTCCTGATCCTAAATTCATGTGGAAATTTGAGGGCCTGGGAACAGCCAAAACAATCTTGGGGCCGGGCTCGGTAGCTCAGCCTGTCATCCCAGCACTTTGGGAGGCCCAGGGAAGTAGACTGCCTGAGCTCGCGGGTTTGAGACCAGCCTTGTCTCTACGATAAATCAAAAATTAGTCGGGTGTGGTAGCGCATGCCTGTAGTTCAGGTTACTTGGAAGGCTGAGGTGGAAGGGTCGCCAGAGCCCAGCAGATGGAGGCTGCGGTAACCGGGAGCATGCCACTGCACTCCAGTCTGGGCGACAGAGTGAGACTCCGACTCAAAAACAAAACAAAACAAAAAAGAAGAGCAAAGCTAGAGGTCTCACATTTCCTAATTTCCAAACTTACTATAAAGCAACAGTAATCCAGACAGTGTAGTAGTGGCTTAAGGCTGGACGCACAGATAAACAATTAGAATTGAGAGTTCAAAAATAAGCCCTCACATTTACAGTCAATTGATTCTGACAAGTGTATCAGGACAATTAAATGGAGAAAGTATAGTATTTTCAACAAATAGTGATGGGAGAACTGGATGTCACGCTAAAGAATGACACTGGACTCTTCTCACACCGTACAAAAAGCTCATTCAAAATTGCTCAAAGACCCAAACCTAAGAGCTAAAATTATAACACACTTAGAAGAAAATATAGATGAAAGTCATTGTGGTGGGATACTGCCTAGGTGTGAGAGGGGACACAACATCAATAAAGGTGCCTGATCTCAGGCCAGGCAAAGTGGGGACCCATGGGAGGTCTAAACTTTGCCTTGTTTACGATGTCCACTTGTATACCTAATCCTGAATTGTACCCCACACCTTTAAAATTAAAAGAAAATATGTATATATAAAAAAAAGTCATTGTGAACTTGGATTAGGCGATATCTCTTTTTTCATGTCACCCAAAGCACAGGCAGCCCACAGAAAAAAAGCACGTAAATTGGATTTCATCAAAATTTAAACTTTGGTTCTTTAAAGGATGCCATCAAGAGAGTAAAAAGGCAACTCACTGAATGGGAGAAAATGTTTGCAAGTTAAATATAAGGGACCAGGAATGGTGGTTCATACCCAGCACTTTGAGAGGCCAAGGTGGAAGAATGGCTTAATGTTAAGAGTTTGAGATCAGCTTGTGTAACATAGCTAAACCCTGTCTTTACTGTATTTATATACATCTTAGAAAAAACATAAACATCTGAATGTATGTTTATTTATAAGGGATTGGTATCTAGATTATATAAAGAACTATTACTACCAAATAATAAAAAGGCAACTCAACAACAAACTCCAGCCTAATTTAAAAATGGGCAAAGGACTAGAACAGAAATTTCTTCAAAGGAGACATGCAAATAACCAATTAGCACATGAAAAGCTGCTTAACATCACTAATTAGGGAAATGCCCATCAAAACTTCAATGAGATACCAATTCATATCCATTAAGATGACTATTATAAAGCAAAACAGAGCCGGCTCTTGGCTCAGCCTGTAATCCCGCTGGGAGGCTGAGGTGAGTGGATTGCCTGAGCCCGCGGGTTCGAGACCCGCCTGGGCAAGT